>JAKSZP010000858.1:0-25832 GCA_022478985.1 Massospora cicadina | reverse complement strand
CTACCCATCCAAGATGGCGTGATCCCCATTTGACCCCATGTCCTATCCAGGGTGGACTACCTGGACATGATGGACATCCCTTATTCCACTGAGACCCAAAAGACTATCTGGAAATACGCACACCATCCTCTGTTGCAGCCTCAAGTCCGTTCCCATGTGTGGCGCTGCCTGAGGCGGGTGTATCGTACAGCTGAGCGCTCTAATGCTTTACACTCATCCTGTGTCGTGTGTGGCTAGTATGGAACGCTGTTTCACCGCCTGGGGAAGTGCCCCACCTCTAAAGTAATATGGCGCGAAGTCCAACTTCTGCTAGGCCAGGATCAAACACATCCCTTCAGTCTGTCAAGAGATATGTTTGCTTCATCAATGGCCTCCCCCCTCCCACCCTCTCCTTCGTGCTCTGGTGGTTGCAATCGCCATGTGGACTATCCACACGATTGTCTTGGATGCCATCGCCGGATCCATCCCCACCCTCCCTGAAGTTGTCCACAGATTCCGGTCCCATTTGGTGGATCACTTTCAAGCGTGGATGTTTGGATATCTCCCACCACGTCGCCGGCAGCTGGTCTCCTCCTGGTCCAGTCTGGTTCATCAAATCAGACCCCTTCCTCCACACGTGCTCACTAGTGGCTACGCCCCCTACACACGTTCCCTCCCCTTCCCATAAGTGGCGTTCCCGCTGGCAACAAGAGATAGCATCGCTTCTCTGGGGTGCCTCACCTGGTACTGAGTTTTGTCTCGTCTGAGTCATATTCGGAAAGTGTCCGTCCCATGGTCAGCCTTCCCCGCAATAAATTTAAAGTTTAAAATTAAGCTCTAACGCTATTGTACTTTTCTTTCTCGTTGCAATCACTTTTGCAACCTATTCAATTCAAGACTGAATCTAGTTTGATAATCTCACAGAGGAGATTAGTCTGCGCCCATGTCAGGGAGCAGTTGGGCAAGCAAGGTAAGAGGAGCAGGTGGAAGGCCCGCGGCCTCCAACATTTGAAAACGCCCCGGAGAATCTGGCAGAATAGACAAAAATATTAAAAACTGGCGGTCACGATTTCCCTGGAGATACTCACATGGCAAGCACGATGCAACCAGTACATCAACACGCCACACTCCTAACCACTTTTGTCAATGGAATTTGGAGTCCGCGTGTATCTGGACATCCAAAAAATGGCCTTATGGGAAAAATTTTGTGAAGATGTACACAAAATTTTCCTGACCGCAGTGTACGTTGCACCTCACTCCATGTCATGTGGTTGGCTGGACCTAGGTTTCAAAAGCAAAAAAGCAGCAGATGAGGCTGCACCAGTGCGCATAGTGGTCGACCTCCCTGAAGGGCAACGGGTCATCAAAACTAAATGCACCAGATGGACAAAAATAAACCAAATTTTCCTCACATTTGACTTCTTGCCTACTATGGTAAAACGTGACATTTTGGAACAACACCTGAAAGATGATCTCACTGTATATGGCGAAATACAATATTTTGAAATGCAACGCTTCACGCTGATGCCACACCTGTGCACTGGCAAAGCCATCACAGTTCTGACCCCAACTGAGGAGATCGTGAAGGACCTAACCCAGATCCCGCACTCCACTTTTATTGATATCGCAGGGCATACCACCCACCCATTCTGGGTGACCGTGGAAAGCGCACCCCCCCATTTGCACCCATTTGTGACGCGTTCGGCCATAAGGTGCATGCATGCCCCATCAAGGAGGGCGTCACATTCCAAGAGCACCCCTCAGCGGCCATGGCCAACGGAGAGGCGCACTACAAACCAACTGCAAGCACCAAGGAGGCTTTCCCGTGGGGAGCACAAGGCTGCTACCTATTGGTAAAGCCTATCTCCCCACAAGAACAGAAGAAGGCCAAACAGGCCCATAGGGCTGTGGCCAAGGAAACAGCCAAGGCCACCACCGCTATCCCACACTCACAACGCCAGGAGGACATGGAAACCTTTGCAGCAGAAGCAACTCGGGAATCCATCAACCAATTAGATTGGGAAGCCCATGCTGAGTGGGCCACTCAATCTGAGAATCTGATGGGAGACTCGATCTCACCCAATCGTTGCACCCAAGCTCCGGTCAAAACTGACTTGGGACCTATCCCAACTGAATAAAATCTTTTTGACCCGCTCAACAGTGCACTGAACTCATCCGCACTGAAAAAAATTTGTCCAACATTGGGAAAACAAAAAGTGAAGGCCAAAGCCAATGTGACTCTTTCTGCAAAAATCAACAAAAGCTCTGATAGTGATGCTGCTAACACTCGCACTGCTGTGAAAGCCTGTGGGGACCTAGAAGAGGCTGGTGGGCCTGGGGGCCCACCCCCTCGCACTTAAGGTGTGATGGGGGAACCTTCACTTTAGGGATGTTGAATATTGCCGGACTCAAGGCCTCCCCATCCCAGGCTAGAAAACTGAGTTTTTTACAACACAATTTACCCGTGGATATCCTGGCCATCCAGGAGTCCCACTGTCCACGAGGTTCTGAGGAAACTTGGAAAACAATGCTCCTCCCATCCCTATCCTTTTGGTTGAAGCACTGTGGGGTGCTAGTTCAGAAGAATAATTTTTTCAAATTTGTATCCTCAGAAACATTCCTAAATGGCTGAGTGCTCGTCATCACCTTCTCGTGGGCTGATGTAGCACATGCAATTGTCAACATCTATGCCCCAAATGGTGCATGCGAGCGTCGGGAATTTTTCATGTTGGTCAAATCCCTCCTGCTACCCCTGATTCTTTCCTAGTCGGCGACATGAACTGTTGGCTAACCTCACCAATGGACCAGTGGCCACCCTCACCCCATGCCCCACAGGGTCACATAGAACTACGCGTTCTAAAGGCCACCCTTGGTTTAATGGATGCGCTGCCATGACATGCCCCACTGCTAGAAAACATGATGTGTCCCCACGTCCACAACAGCCAATTAAGGTCCAAGACCCGCATTGACCTTATTCTAACGCCGGCGAAATTCCAACCCCACATCTCTCACTTCATAACAACAAAAATGGAATTCTCCAACCACTGACTGGTCTTGATAACCTACCACCTACCTGTCACAGTTGCTAAGGCCCCACATTGGTGCAAAATCCGCCCCCCGAGCTCGCGTCGCCAGGATTTTCCATGTGGGTGGAAGAGGCAACTTTGGCAAAAAAGTTTGTTGCACCGTTTTGCATGGACCCCATTTCCACATAGGCAACTTTCAAAGAGGACACCATCCGCCACTCTCACCATCTCTCCTCCAGATGCTCACAAGCCACATCGGCGGTTATCTCGCATGCTCTGGCAGAATTGGCACACTTGGAGTCCAACATTCCAGCTACAGGCTACAGCCCTGCATGGGGCTGGAAGTGGGCAGAGGCAGCCGCCCACCTCAACGCACTCGAAAGGCAACACAAACATTGGGTTTGTGTTCATTACAGGGCCACACACATCACAAAAGGCGACAAGTGCACCGCATATTTCTTTAAAAAAATTTTCACACCACGCCAGAGTGTGGCCTGCACACAGGTGCAAAGATCGGATAATTCTATTGCAGATACACTGGCTGAAGTGGCAATTGAAATGCAAAAATATACTCCGAGTTGTACCAAGCTGAACCAATTCAGCCAGCTGAAGTGGCGATAATTCTTGACTGAGCTCATATCCACACCATTTTCCAATACCCAGAAATAATGAATTTAATTACTCTGAACGAATTATGGACAGCCATTCTCAGTGCGCCAAACTGAAAATGCCCAGGCCCAGATGGCATTCCAAATGAGTTCTACAAAAAATATTTCAAATATATATCCCCACTTCTGCTTGCCCCACTTAACCAAAGCCTGTTGGAAATGCGCCTCCTACCAGGAGGACATGAGGCCTTTACAGTCATACTCTTCAAGAAAGGGGATAAGCTAGACTTAGACAACTGGCGTTTATTTCTCTAACAAACACAGACACCAAAATTTTAACAAAGTTTTGGCTAACCGATTAGGGACTGTAGCATCTGCCACCATCTCCCCAGAACAATTCAGTTTCATCCCCAGAAGGTCAATTTGGGTTAACGTGCACTCTGTGGCTAATGTATGTTAGTCCACAGCCTCTGGGGCTCTTGTATTCTTGGACCAACAAAAGGCCTATGATAGAGTAAACTGGGAATACCTAAGGGCCTGCCTCCATCAATTCCGCCTACCCCCTCACTTCATCAACTGGGTGATGCTGCTCACAGTCCTGCAACAATGGCAGTGTGTGGTTCTGGCTTCCTAACAGAAGTAGTCCACCCTCAAAGGGGCTTGCGACAAGGGGACCCCCTCAGCCCACTCTTATACAACTTTAGCCTTGACCCCACTACTGCAAAATGTGAATGCCCAACTCACTGGGGTCCACGTGCCAGGCCAAGCCCCAGTCAAGATATTGGCATTCGCAGATGATTGTGTGGTTGGGGTGTCTAATAATTAAGATGCATGCGCGCTTGAAGCTCTCATCCAGGAATATTCCTGGGTAAGCAACGCGGCACTGAACGCCTCCAAAACTGAAATCATCCTCCATGGTCAGTTTCAAGACTGCTGGGCCCCAGCAATTAGTTCCCAACCTGGCCCATCTGCTCGCCCACGTCCATGCCTTACTAACTCAACGCACACCGCTCCACTGGTGCTCCCCTTTGTGCCACGTCCTACCATAGAACCGGTGCGCCATCTGGGCGTGTGGATGGAGGCAGGCGGATACTCGTCAGCAGTAATGGAGTGTCGTATTCTGGACAACGTGACAAAGCGAATTGCCTCTCTCAGAGCCCGCCCTACTTCGCTTACTGGTAGGGTTGTTTTAGCCAACTTTATGCTCCTATCCAAAGTCTGGTTCGGAGCCCACACTATCCCCTTCTCCCCAAACTTCTTCAAAGCCTTGTATGCCTTGCTGCAAGGATGGCTTTGGTCAGGCCGCCTTCTACCAGTGTGGCTAGAGGTCATGTTTGGCCCTCATCATCATGGTGACATAGGCCTGCTTGACTTTAAAGCCCATGCTGCCAAGATCCTGGGCACCTGGATCGCGGCCGTCACCGCTCCTACTCTCCCATTCCAACACTAGTCCCGCGCAGCCCGCTCCAACTTCTCCCAAGCCTTGGTCCTCAACAATCCATCGAACCTCCACTCCCTGATGAAATACCTCGCATCACACACATCGGCCACAGGTCCTCACGGGACAAAAACCTACTACAAACGAATCCTACTCTCCATGCAGAGCACAGAGTGGAGAATTAGTATTAGCAGACATACAACCCAAAGAGGCCGCCCCTCTCCTCAGTTCACACAAGAGGTACAGGGGGCTACCCATCCAAGATGGCGTGATCCCCATTTGGCCCCATGTCCTATCCAGGGTGGACTACCTGGACATGATGGACATCCCTTATTACATTGAGACCCAAAAAACAATCTGTAAATATGTACATCACCCTTTGTTGCAGCCTCAAGTCCGCTCCCATGTGTGGCGCTGCCTGAGGCGGGTGTATCATACAGCTGAGCGCTCTAACGCTTTACACTCATCCTGTGTCGTGTGCGGCCAGTATGGAACGCTGTTCCACCGCCTGGAGAAGTGCCCCACCTCTAAAGTGATATGGCGCGAAGTTCAACATCTGCTGGGCCAGGATCAAACGCATCCCTTCAGTCTGTCAAGAGATATGTTTGCTCTATTAATGACCTCCTCCCTTCCACCCTCCCTCCGTGCTCTGGTGGTTGCAATCGCCATGTGGACCATCCACACGATTGTCTTAGATGCCATAGCAGGCTCCACCCCCACCCTCCCAGAAACTGTCCACAGATTCTGGTCTCATTTGGTGGACCTTTTTCAAGTGTGGATGTTTGAATACCTCCCACCGCGTCGCCAACAGCTGGTCTCCTCCTGGTTCACAGTCTGGTTCATCAAATCAGACCCCTTCCTCCACACGTGCTCAATAGCAGCTACGGCCCCTTCACACGTTCCCTCCCCCTCCCCATAAGTGGCGTTACCGCTGGCAACAAGAGATAGCATCGCTTCTCTGGGGTGCCTCCCCTGGTACTAAGTTTATCTATCCTGAGTCATATTCGAAGTGTCTGTCCCATGGTCAGCCTTCCCCACAATAAATTAAATTAAATTAAGCTCTAACGCTCGACTTTTCTTTCTCGTTGCAATCACTATTGCAACCTATTCAATTCAAGACTGAATCTAGTTTGATAATCTCACAGAGGAGATTAGTCTGCGCCTATGTCAGGGAGCAGTTGGGCAAGCAAGATAAGAGGAGCAGGTGGAAGGCCCATGGCCTCCAACGTTCAAAAACGCCTTGGAGAGTCCGGCGGAATTGACAAAAATACTATGGAACCGGTGGTCACTATTTCCCCGGAGATACTCACATGGCAAGCATGATGCAACCAGTACATCAACACGCCACACTCCCAGCCCCTTTTGTTGGTGGAATTCAGAGTCCGCGTGTTTCTAGACATCCAAAAAACGGCCTTATGGGAAAAATTTTGTGAAGATGTACACACAATCTTCCTGACCGCAGTGTACGTTGCACCTTACTCCATGTCATGTGGTTGGCTGGACCTAGGTTTCAAAAGCAAAATGGCAGCAGATGAGGCTGCAGTGGTGCACGTAGTGGTCGACCTCCCCGAAGGGCAATGGGTTATTGAAACTAAATGCACCAGATGGACAAAATCAAACCAAATTTTCCTCACATTTGAATTCTTGTCTACTATGGTAAAACGTGATATTTTGGAACAACACCTGAAAGATGGTCTCACCATATATGGCGAAATACAATCTTTTGAAATGCAACGCTTCACGCTGATGCCACACCTGTGCACCAGCAAAGCTATCACAGTTCTGACCCCAACTGAGGAGATCGTGAAGGACCTAACTCAGATCCCGCACTCCACTTTTATTGACATCGCAGGGCATACCACCCACCCATTCTGGGTGACTGTGGACAGCGCACCCCCCATTTGCACCCACTGTGATGCATTTGGCCATAAGGCACACACATGCCCCATCAAGGAGGGCGTCACATTCCAAGAGCACCCCTCAGCGGCCATGGCCAGTGGAGAGGAGCACTACAAACCAACCGCAAGCACCAAGGAGTCCTTTCCATGGGAAACAAGGCTGCTACCTACTGGTAAAGCCTATCTCCCCACAAGAGTGGAAGAAGGCCAATCAGGCCCATAGGGCTGCGGCCAAGGAAGCGGCCAAAGCCACCACTGCTATCCCACACTCACAATTCCAGGAGGACATGGGGACCTTCGCGGTGGAAGCAACTCAGGAATCCATCAACCAATCAGATTGGGAAGCCCATGCCAAGTGGGCCACTCAATCTGAGGATCTGATGGGAGATTCATTCTCACCCAATCGTTGCACCCAAGCTCCGATTGAAACTGACTTGGGACCCATCCCAACTGAAAAAAAAAACTTGACCCGCTCAATGGTGCACTGAACTCATCCGCACCACAAACAATTCATCTGATGTTGGGAAAACAAAAGTAAAGGCTAAAGCCAATGCAACTCTTTCCGCAAAAATCAACAAAAACTCCAATAGTGTTGCTGCTAACACCTGCACTGCTGTGAAGGCCCACGGGGATCTAGAAGAGGATGGTGGGCACCCAGGCCCACCCCTCACACCTAAGGTGCGATGGGGAAAACCTTCACCATAGGGACGTTGAATATCGCTGGACTCAAGGCCTCCCCATCCTGGGCTATGAAACTGAGTTTTTTACAACACAATTAACCCGTGGATATCCTGGCCATCCAGGAGTCCCACTGTCCACGAGGTTCCAAGTAATCTTGGAAAACAATGCTCCTCCCATCCCTATCCTTTTGGTTGATGCACTGTGGGGTAAATTTGGAAAAATAATTTTTTCAAATTTTTATCCTCAGAAACATTACTAAATGGCCGAGTGCTCGTCATCACCTTCTCGTGGGCTGACATAGCACATGCAATCATCAACATCTTTGCCCCAAATGGTGCATGTGAGCGTCGGGAATTTTTCTCATCAGTCAAATCCCTCCTGCTATCCCCAGACTCCTTCATAGTCGGCAACATGAACTGTTGGCTAAACACACCAACGGACTGGTGGCCTTCCTCACCCCACACCCCCCAGGGTCACGTAGAACTACGCGTTCTAAAGGCCATCCTCAGGTTAATGGATGCACTGCCATTGCATGCCCCGCTGCTCAAAAACATGACACAGCCCCATGTCCACAACGGCCAATTAAGGTCCATAACCCACATTGACATTATTCTAACACTGGCGAAATTCCAACCCCACATCTCCCACTTCAAGACAACAAAATTGGAATTCTCTGACCATCGACTGGTCTCGCTAACCTACCACCTACCTGTCACAGCTGCTAAGGCCCCACATTGGTACAAAATCCGCCCCCCAAGCTCGGGTCACTAGGATTTTCCACGTGGGTAGAAGAGGCAACTATGGCAAAAAAGTTTGTTGCACCATTTTGTGCAAACCCCATTTCCACATGGGCAACTTTCAAAGATGACACCATCTGCCACTCTCGCCATCTCTCCTCAAGATGCTCACGAGCCACATCAGCGGTTATCTCGCGCGCTCTGGCAGAATTGGCACACTTGGAGTCCAATATCCCAGTTACAGGATACAGCTCTGCATGGGGATGGAAGTGGGCGGAGGCAGCTGCCCACCTCAATGCACTCAAAAGACAACACAAACATTGGGTTTGTGTTCAGTACAGGGCCACACGCATCACAAAAGGTGACAAGTGCATCACACATTTCTTTAAAAAAAAATTTATGCCATGCCAGAGCGTGGCCTGCACATAGGTGCAAAGATCAGATAATTACATTGCGGATACACCGGCTGAAGTGGCAATCAAAATGCAACAGTATTACTCTGAGTTGTACCACTCCAACCCAATTCAGCCAGCTGAAGTGGCAGATTTTTTGACTGAGACCACATCTGCTCCATTTTCCGATACCCATAAATAATGAATTTGATTACTCCAAATGAATTATGGACAGCCATTTGCAGTGCACCAAACCAAAAATGCCCAGGCCCAGATGGCATTCCATATGAGTTCTACAAAAATATTACAAATATATATCCCCATTGCTGCTCGCCTTACTTAACCAAAGCCTGATGGAAACGCGCCTCCTACCAGGAGGACATGAGGCCTTCACTGTCACACTCTTCAAGAAAGGGGATAAGCTAGACTTAGACAACTGGGGCCATATTTCTCTAACAAACACAGACACCAAATTTTAACAAAAATTATGGCTAACCGATTAGGGACTGTAGCATCTGCCACCATCTCCCCAGAACAATTCGGTTTCATCCCCAGAAGGTCGATTTGGGATAACGTGCACTCTGTGGCTAATGTATGTCATTCCACAGCCTCTGGGGCACTTGTATTCTTGGACCAACAAAAGGCCTATGATAGAGTAAACTGGGGAATACCTCAGGGCCTGCCTCCATCAATTCCGCCTACCCCCTCGATTCATCAACTGGTTAATGCTGCTCACAGAATCTGCAACAATGGCAGTGCGTGGCCCTGGCTTCCTAGCGGAAGTAGTCCGCCCTCAAAGGGGCTTGTGACAAGGGGACCCCCTCAGCCCACTCTTATACAACTTTAGCCTTGACCCACTACTGCGAAATGTGAATGCCCAACTCACTGGGGTCCACGTGCCAGGCCAAGCCCCAGTCAAGATAATGGCGTTTGCAGATGATTGTGTGGTGGGGGTGTCTAATAATCAAGATGCACGCGCTTAAAGCTCTCATCCAGGAGTCTTCCCGGGTAAGCAACGCGGCACTGTTTGCTTCCAAAACTGAAATCATCTTTTTGGTCAGTTTCAGAACTGCTGGACCCCAGCAATTAGTTCCCAACCCGGCCCATCTGCTCGCCCACGTCCTCGCCCTAATAATATAAAACACACCGCCCCACTGGTGCTCCCCTTAGTGCCACGTCCTACTATAGGACCAGTACGCCATCTGGGCGTGTGGATGGAGGCAGGCGGATACACGTCAGCAGTAATGGAGTGCCATATTCTGGATAACGTGACAAAGCGAATCGCCTCTCTCAGAGCCCACCCTACTTCCCTTACTGGCAGGATTGTTTTAGCCAACTCCATGCTCCTCTCCAATGTCTGGTTTGGAGCCCATGCCATCCCCTTCTCCCCAAGCTTCTACAAATCCTTGTACGCCTTGCTGCAAGGATGGCTTTGGTCAGGCCGCCTTCTACCAGTGCGGCTAGAGGTCATGTTTGGCCCTCAACATCATAGTGGCATGGGCCTGCTTGACTTCAAAGCCCATGCCACCAAGATCCTGGGTACCTGGATTGCGGCCGTCACCACCCCTACACTCCCCTCCCAACACTGGTCCCGCGCAGCCCGCTCCAACTTCTCCCACGCCTTGGGCCTCAACAATCCATTAAACCCCACTCCCTGATGAAATACCTCGCTTCACATACATCAGCCACAGGTCCTCATGGGACTAAAGCCCACTAAAAACGAATCCTCCTCTCCATGCGGAGCACTGAGTGGAGAATTCGTATTAGCAGACATACAACCCAAAGAGGCCGCCCCTCTCCTCAGTTCACACAAAAGGTACAGGGGCTACCCTCCATGATGGCGTGATCCCCATTTGACCCCATGTCCTATCCAGGGTGGACTACCTGAACATGATGGACATCCCTTACTCCATTGAGACCCAAAAAGTATCTGGAAATATGTACACCATCCTCTGTTGCAACCTCAAGTCAACTCCCATGTGTGGCGCTGCCTGAGGTGGGTGTACCGTACAGCTGAGCGCTCTAATGCTTTACACTCATCCTGTGTCGTGTGTGGCCAGTATGTAACGCTGTTTCACCGCCTGGAGAAGTGCCCTACCTCTAAAGTGATATGGCGCGAAGTTTAATGTCTTCTGGGCCAGTATCAAACGCATCCCTTCAGTCTGTCAAGAGATATGTTCGCTCTATCAATGGCCTCCCCCCTTCTGCCCTCCCTTCATGCTTTGGTGGTTCCAATCGCCATGTGGACCATCTACACGATTGTCTTAGATGCCATCGCAGGCTCCACCCCCACCCTCCCAGAAGCGGTACACAGATTCTGGTCCCATTTGGTGGACCACTTTCAAGCGTGGATGTTTGGATACCTCCCACCGCGTCACCAACAGCTGGTCTCTTCCTGGTTCCCAGTCTGGTTCATCAAATCAGACCCCTTCCTCCACACATGCTCAATTGTGGCTATGGTCCCTTCACACGTTTCCTCCCCCTCCCCATAAGTGGCGTTCCCGCTGGCAACAAGAGATAGCATCGCTTCTCTGGGGTGCCTCCCCTGGTACTAAGTTTGTCTTTCCTGAGTCATATTCAGAAGTGTCCGTCCCATGGTCAGCCATCCCCGCAATAAATTTAGAATTTAAAATTAAGCTCTAACGCTCAATTCACTTGTACAGCCCATGTGCTATGCATAATTGATCCCATCCAATGGCGCCACTTTAAAGAAATTCATAGAAAGTTAAAAACTGAACTTTTATATAACTGTTTTAGATTAATGTATCACATTTTAAAAATATACTACTACTTATTCTAAGTCAAGTTGAAGTTCTTTACTTTTAAAAGTTAATTAGATAAATTTTTCATTATCCCATAGAGGGCTTAGTGCACTTCATGGTGATAAGAGACCTTTATGTAATGCAGGTTAGGAGGTCTAAGCAGCTATGAGGCAATAATATCCAATAATTATAGTATTCCCTAAAGTCCCAAAGGATATCAGTCCCTCAGGTCTAAGGACCAGAAACCCATTGTGATATGGATTTCTAGAAGCTCCTATAAACCCATGAACTTCCATGATCTTTAGAGGCTTATAGTCTGTTGGAGATACACCTAAGATGATCAAAATTACTTCAGATTGAGATTTGATATCTCAGTCTAATGAGATTAAATAATCCAAGATGAGTATTTCTGGTTCTCAATTTGACTGTAAAAATACCCTTTGGAGTTATCAACCTCCTATGATGGGTGAATCTAACTAATCCAAAGAAGCTCATCAAGCTGAAATAACCAAAAAATCCAAAATGTCCAATCATTTCAGAAAGGGCTAAGCCCTCATTAAGAAGGTCAATCGCATTTAATAAGAGCTCTATTAGCCAAGATCATCACAAATCTTTTAATAATAATGATAGTCAACGATATTGGTCCTCTGGTAGGAAAGATCTTACCTTGGGTGAATCAAGGAAATCCTCATTAAGAACCACAAAATTTTATCTATAAATATATCTGGTTTATAATTAATAAAGTACCTCAATTCTCATCTCACATAGTTTAATTTTGGTTTATTTTCATACAGGATTCAGTATATTCAATTGGCATTATCCATCTCAATGAAACTAATAACATCATTGCACCTAAGTCAAACTCTGCTAGAGCCATGGAACTAATAATTTTGTAGCCTTTGTAGTGCCTGTTTATCATAATTTCTCACAAAATTCCAATATAGTCCATGAGCTTATTATAAGATCTGGGTCTATACTAAAAAGTACTGCTCAAGTATATAGTGACCTATTGAACGAAGTTAACAGAGATGTTTTCCAAGATATTTTGATCTTTATATTTAACAAGCTAAATACATTTCATCTATAATATGTCAAAAAAATGATCCAATTACTAGATTTGACCAAAGCCTACTACATCTTAATTTAAATTATGTCACCTATCTATGATTAAGCTTTCAGTTGGCTATTCTCATTAATTTTAGATTATATCAGTTAAATGCAGAAGCTGGGGATTAATTTTATGTTATCAATCCGGGAGCATCTAAATTAATGAAATTTTCTATATATATAATACTGGTACAACATCAACACTAGAGTATCCAATATAGAGTTGTCAAACAATTTATAGCTTTAAAATTGATATTAACTGCATTTGTATACTAACCTACAAAATAATCATTTTGTACATTTAATACTAAATAGTTTCATGGTATGGACATCAATAAAAAATAAGCCTAAAGTAAAAAACTTTAGTAATCTAAATATGTATTTGAAAAAGGAGGAGTCAATTGTTTGTAAATTTATTTCTATACATTTTTATATTGCTATTACCTTCATATAAAGCCTAATTTGGTTTTTTAAACTCAGTTGTAGAACTTATTTAATAATGGAGACACATTTTCTATAAATTCACCTGCAATGACCAATTCTAATCAGGATTGAGGTTTGGCATCTCATTATAATAAGAATATAAAAACCCATTGGATATATCTGACTCTCTTTTAGACCAACAATCAACTCTTTGGAGTTATTGGTCTCATCTGCCTTAATGGGCTGATCCCTCAATGAGAAGGTTAATCTAATCTAAAAAATACATCAGATTGGACATTCAGCAATATTGGTCCTCAAACAGAAAAGATCTTACCTTGTTTGAAGCATTTAGATCCTTATGAAGATTTACTAAATCCTTTCCTATAAATATCTCTAAATTTTAACTAATAAAGACACCACATATTTTGTCTTGTGTAGTTACCTTTTGGTCATTTAAGAGTATATATTATTATCCCAATTGGAATCCTTTATTACAATAAACCTAATAATTTCAGTGCCTTACTTCAACTCTCAAAAGATCCATGAAACTAATAATTTCATAGCATTTTTAGCGCCTGCATATCAAAAATTTCTTGCAAAATTCCAATACAATTATTAAAATCTAGTTCACTGGAAAATAATTCATAATCTGTTATAGTTTAGTAGATGACAATGTTACTGAGATGTTAACAAGCATATCAGAAAGCACTAACATGTTAGAAACTGAAAAGCGTTGCTTATAAAAAGATTGTGATATAATTTTAATCAAGGAAAGAATTTTTGACCAGTGCTCTATAATTAATATCAGTCTATAAATATGCAGAAAAATATCTACCTTTTAATAATAAGTATAAATTTACAGTCTGGGAAAAAGTGTGTAAGTTTTATACAGAACAACAAAAAATACTGACTGTATTTAATCTTTAGTATAACATTTGCTAGTTTAATGGTATATAACAATATCTTTAGGCATAATTTGACCTCTAGTAAAAGTAAGCACTTTTAGTAACTTAGCGTTATTTTTCATTTAAAGATAATTAAGCCTTAAGGTCATATTGTTGAAGTGCCATTATATTAAATTAATAATCAATAAAATAGATGACTATATTTTGATATGACACAACTTGTCTATTTCCTCATTCTATGAAATATGAAAACACAAGCTGCTTTATAAGAATCAATGTTATTACCATCTTGCTTCAAATTATATTTTGGCAAATAGGCTACGCACAGTTTATGATATATGCTTTTTACTGTCTATGGTACTTAAAAATAAGTCAATTGTTTTTTATCTAAAAAGGTAGATTTTATAATTCAGCTTATCTGTATATAAATTAAAGTATCGCTATTTACCAAATTATATGACAAGCATGATAAAAAGTTTTATGAATATAGAAGATGACATAATTAGTTGACTAATCTATAAAGTCTCCTGCAAAGTATATAAGATAAATTATTTCTATATTACTTATATTTGTACTATCTATAATAGATAGAGTTCTTTATTTTTAGCATAAAACACTATGCAATGGCATGTTGTCTTAATACTTATTGTATATCTTAAAAAATTTCTTAAGATGATTTTATAGGGATTTGTACCTAAATTCAGATATGGATAGAGACTTGAGTTTGGTAGTAATTAGTTAAAATGTCTGTAGATTAGTAAAATGACTTTAGTTGACATTTGTATTGCCAGTCTTATACAAAACAAAACTTTTTATAAAAATTGATCAAATGATGATAAAGATAACTAAAGGCTCTAAAGAAGAAAAGTAAGACCATATTTATGGAAATTTTGACTAGTAATTTATCTAAGTGTAGTCTTCAATAGTTTTAGATTAATCATCTTTTTTGACTAAAACTAGAGGTAGCTCATGATGAAGCAAATTTCTTATGTTTTCTAGTGACTAAATGTGTTCATTGTGATAAACTACTTTAATTTCCATAAAGGTTATCGAACATACCTTTAACTTTTGACCTAATCTATGATTAACAAAAAAATTTGGTTATGTAAATCGTATCTGATTATTAAATTTAGAATCATGGGGTCATTTTTTCTAATTATGTAAAAATACTATCTTTCTATTACTTGTGTATAAAAAGACTAATTAAACCCTGATATGACTAAGTATTGATGTTTTAAGGTAACAATATGGTATGTTGGATTTTATTTTTAAAAAAAGATATAATAATGATTAAAATATATTAATACTAAATCACATCATGACTAATTGAGAGTATAACTACTATGATATAGATTTTTGATTTGGATATAATATGGAAGCTTAGATTAGCATTCTAAATGGTCAAATATCTATATACAACCATTTAAAGCTCCCACTAATTGGCCAAGTGATAATCTGAGGGGTAATAAAGTTTAGCATGTAATGATGAACCTGTGGAAATATTATAAATACTTTTTAAGAATAAAGGCTATATATGGCAAAGTTAAATAAACTTTTTTAGATGCATTTTCTTTGTATAATACCTATTCTATATTAGTGTGGCTCAATAAAGTCCATATATATTGTAGCAGCTTTGTTTGTTTAATTATAGTAATAGTATTTTCTAGACAAAAGTTCCAGTATATAAAATCATATAAGCAATTTATCTAGTAGTATCATCATTGATCCATAATAATGTTCTGATGTTATTAAGAATGTTTATTGAATAGTCCTAAACTAACTTGAAGAATAGGTTAACTCCTTGACATTAGCTCAGCTAGTCTTTATAAAATTTGGAAAAAGCACTAAAGTTGGTTATATAGCATTTGTACTGATTGCCACCTTAAAAATTAAGTCATCATATTTTTTCTTTAACCTAAGTTATAAATACACCATTTTGTAAGCATTAATAAAACAAAAATGATATCATGATTGATTTCTACTATATAAAAATCTTTATATCACCAAAGATAAGTTTTTACAGTCAATATTTATGCTAGTAAGGTGTATATTTATATTAATAAAAGATTAAGGAATAGGTAACTGGTGTAAATATAATAATTTAAAAATCAATCTTACTACATATGAATCTTGAGGCTAAACAATAAAAGCCTAGGTAATACATATGAGTTTTTTTACATCAAGCGTTTTAATGAATGACTCATCTTTAACATTGTGTTGGTTAACAAAATTACTATTTTACTTAAAGTAAGTTTAAGTAATTGTTGAGTGTGTTACTAGTTGACATAAACTCATCATACTCCTTTTTAAGAAATATATGTTGTAAAAGGGTGAATAAAAATTATTTATGTGTAGAGATATAAATACTATATTTTTAATTTGCATCTAAGACTTTTTGGTTTAAAGAGAATTTCTATAAATCTCCATAAATGACTAAAAATTGGGAAACCCCTTTTCAAGAAGCCAAAATTTACATAATTTAAACATGTAAACTGGGTGCCTCCATGAGGAGGTAAATATTGAGGCCAGCATAAAGTATCATGCAGTAAGGGAAATGGTAATAGCTTTTTATGAAAGTGGAAGAGATGAGTAACAGAGAGATTGGTTGGGGAAAACTACTTTGAGTAATACAGGGAATATGGATCTTGATCAATGTATTAGGGTTTGTTTTTAATTTCAGCCAATAAAATGAGACTATCACTGATGGTAGTCCTATAGCTAAAGTATGCACAAACTTGAGACTTTTCAACAATTATATATCCATTTTTAGTGATTTTAATTTTGTAAATAAATTAAGACCCCAATTCAATATAAAAAATAATGTACTGTCATAATAAACATTTAAAGGTAAATCTTTAGCCCCATTGATGTAACATTTTGAACCTCATCACACAATTCCTGGGGATTATCTAAAGCTTCTTAGTCTTAACTCAACGTTTATCCATTTTGTATCTGAAGTCAGGAGGGTGGCCAACTTGACCCCTTTGCCTTGCTCATTTCCTCCTTGTCCTGTAAATTCACTCCAGAGATCATGTCATGGGACTTGACAATTGGATTATAAATAAAGACACAACTAGGATATATTTTAAAAACTGTCAAATTTACAACAAATTTCATCTACATATGCTAATTTTTACTTCATAAAATTTTTTATCAGAACAGAAACCTTTAGAAAGACAAAAACCTTATTTTTGTAATAAGTTTTTTTAAATGTGATAGGGGAATCACATCATAGTTTTTACTACTGACAGTGGCTTGAGGCTAATTAAATTTGTTTAAGACCTTGTTATGTAGGCTTTAGATTAATACTTGTGACAAAAACCAGATCACTTTCTTTCATGGCAGTCTTTTAATATAACCTTTTAAATCCATAATTCTCTTTGGTACAAAACAACTGGTAACTTTAAAGCACTTGGTTTTTTGAGACAGTTTCAAAATATTCCTAAAAAGTAGGGAAACTATAATATTAGTCTCATGGATTTGTACCATAATAGCAATAAGCTAATTAATGAGATGCTGGCATCTGGCTAAAGATAACACTGTGCAACATTTTACAACTTTTGATAGATTGTTTTAAAACTGTAAAATGATTTTATAAATATTTTTTATGCTGATTTCAAATCTGGTTTTAGTTTTTCTGTATAACATAAGGTTTTTATACAATTTAATTTTGAAGTTCAAAATATTGCATTTTGTAAACAGGGAAAGTTATAATTATTTGATTGTGATTTCAAAATAGTTTATGTTTTAATCTAGCATAAAATTACAAAACATAGTGGTGCAGTAGACAATGGTATAGACTCACTTAAAATTGTTATAATTAATATGAAAACACAACACATATATAAAAATTTAATTCTTCTTCTTTGCTAATTCAATGCTATAAGTTCTTTCTGACATGGGTTGAAACTTCTCTTCTGTGTTTGTCTCACCTCACCAGTGCCTTCTCTTTTTAGCATAAAGCAGATGTAAGCCATCATGTTGGCATTCCACATTCCCTGGTATCTCTTTTCCATGTCCTTGATACCCTAGTGGAAATGTTCACCTTGTTCTTCCCTGATATTGCTGAGGTTTGCAGGTAAAAATTCACCATGTGAGTGTAGGAATTAAAGCTTCACACTCAAGTTACACCCTAATTTCATTAAACTCTGCAACATTCTTTTAGCCATGGTTTTGTACTCTGGATGTTTGTGGTTGCCTAAAAAGTTGACAACTTTTTAAATGAAAGCCATGCCTTTTTTCCACTGGATTCATTGTACTTTTAAACTAATTGTCTTTCATTAACTTTATTATCTGTGGTCCCACAAAGATCCCATTTTTAGTTTATCATATTATACTTTTTGGAAATCTTGTTACCAGGTTTAGAAACAATCAATATCTTTTGGAAGAGCTTTATTGAACTATCTGACTGATCCAAGTTTGTGCAGAGGAGGTAATAGTATCTTGCTTAGTTGAACAAGTGGTACATCTATTATTTTCTGTGAACCATGTTAAAGGGTTTTTCTATTGAGACAGTCTGTCTTCTTCCAGTGCTTGTCTCTGGCTTGATTATCCCATTTACAGATGAAACAAGGCATTTTAGTGTGTCTGGATTGTTGACCAGGTAACATACCTATTACTTTTAAATCCCTGAAAATTATCCAAGAATGTTTTTCATAATTCGCATATTTTAGCAGAGCTTTGAGAAAACATACTTCTTCTTGAGATGAACTGAATGTGCAATGGGTACTGAACCAAACATATTTCATTGTGTATAAGTACACTTTTGTGACTAGGTGTAGATGAGTCTATAAATAACCTCCGCTCACTTGGATTGTAAGTGACGTTAAATAAATTTAATATGCCCTCAATATCACAACAATAAACTAGAGATCTTCTCCTTTAAAAAGATCTCATTAATCTCTTCTCTCTAGACCTATATCAATAAATCGTAACTCTGGGTAGTAGATGATTTTTTGCATTTAATCTTGATCCAAGCAATTGAGCAGCATCTTTTGTCAGGTTCAAATCATGAGTGATATTATTGAATTCATTTTGACTGAATAAAGCTGGTGCAGAATCTTCTTCTGGGCTTTAATCATCCTAAATATTGCTTTCATTTTCTGAGCTGCTTGCCAGTGGAACATCTTCAAAAATGGGAGGTGGAACTAGGATAGGGAGATAATTAAAATGTGTAAATGGTCTTAATAATGAAGAATGTTCAGATATTGTATATCCTTCTTATTTTTTGTGTTATGACCTTAAATTTAAACCATACTTAAATAGCAATTGATAAAATGATGTTGTGGATCCCTCCAAACCATTAAAATTGCAAAAGGCATTGATTTTTATACCATTTTTCTATTAGGAGAGTGTCTATAACTCTCCAGTTCCCAGCGTGGCAGCGCTCAGTGCACAAGCCCAATGGCATGGAACTAGCCATTAGAATAAAAATCATTATTGCCCAGCAGAGGGTGCTGGAAAAATAAGATAAGCAAATAAATGCTATAAATAACCAGCTAAAAATGCCATGGTGCACGTTGAGAGAAGGGGAAAATGACCCAGTTTGGAGGGGACCTGGATGAACCAATGGTGCATGAGGTGATAATTGTAATGTTTTCAACATGGCAAGTTTGATGGAGTGTGAGACCTCCTCAAAGGGGTCCGCGCATAGGATCATTCAGAATAACATAAAAATGGTAAAAACAGGGTATCTTTATTTGGGAAGTCAACCAACAAGGAATGTTGGTTGGGGAAAATATATTTAAGTGTCGATGGAGAAAATGGGGTTTACTGCAGTGGCCCCAAGCACCAACCCACCAATAGGGCAACACTCCTATCCAAATTTGTTAAATAAGCTGAAACTGACTTTACTCAAGTTATAAATTGAATTTGGATTTGACCCAAACGTGTTGTTTCATAAATGGAATGGGTTTTGAAACCCCATTCCTTGATGAACTGAATGGAACCATTTGCATTAATTTGGTAGACCGTCCATTTTAACTCTTGGGATGATGTGAGGGATGGGCCTCTGGCACCCCACTAGTACCAACCTGGGCATATTTTTCCCATACCCAGCGTTGGTCTAGAGTATGCCTCAGGTCAGGTATGGCCTGTAGCCTCATCTTCTGGGACTCCTGGCGCCCAGCCTTATCTTTGGGTTGGTCCCCACTATGATGTCATGTGCACATGACATTACCCTCTCCTCCCGATGGGGCTCAACCCCCTCCAGGGGCTTGTGCAAGGGAAAAGTTCTTGTGGCAGGGGCCAACTTCATGGTGGCAACAGTTGGTTTAGGTTGGGATTTAGCAGCCTGGGGGAATTGCTTGTGGAAGGCTTCAATCAGATCTTGGGCATGCACACAGTCACACACTGAAACTCAACTGTTCTCTGTAGCGTCAAAGCCCTACCAGGATACAAGGTACTTGAGTCTTCTTCTAACATGGCGGAAGGAAACTATTTTAACCTCCCACTCTGGCGCCACATCCACGATATAGGCCTCAGGAGTCTCTGGTGGGAGCCCTTGAACAACGTCAGTTTGCTCTCATGAAACACAGAGAAGATCTGGAATGAGGGGTGAGATCTAACTGGTATGAGGCATGGCCCACCTTTCTAACAATGCGGTAGGGGCTAATTCTCTTTGGTCTCAGCTTTTTGCATGGCTGCTTGATAGGGATGTTATGAGCATCAAGCATCCTGAGATCCCCTTCCTTATATGCAGGACCCACTTGGCGCTTCCCATCAGCATTCTCCTTATACACCTGCATTGCCGCCTCCAAGCTTGTGGAAACCCCCTGGTGGACCTTCTTGATTGTCTTAGCAAAGTCCACCGCCACTTTAGCCTTAGACCCACAGCTGGGCTCCATGTTGAAGGCAGGGTTAAACCCGTGTTTGGTGAAAAATGGAGAAAAATTGATTGATGCATGTAATGTGTTGTTGTAGCTAAACTGGGCCATAGGAAGGTGGGAAACCCAATCTGAATGATCTGCGGCGGTGTAACACCGCAGGAACTGCTCCAAGCACTGGTTCACTCGTTCAGTCTGCCCATCTGATTGTGGGTGATAGGCAGTCGAATGGCAAGGGAAAATCTGGAGAGTCTTACACAACTCTTCCCAAAAAGACAGAGGTAAACTGAGGTCCCCAGTCAATGATAATCTCTTGGGGGAACTCCATGTAGTGCAAACACATGCGTGACGAAAATTTTGGCTATCTCAGCTGCAGTTATTGTAGTTCTGCAAGGAATGAAGTGGGTAAACTTTGTAAACCAGTCCATCACCACCATGATAGCGTTGTAACCATCTGAGACAGGTAGTTCTACAATAAAATCCACCGATAGGGAAGTCCAGGGCCCTTCAGCTTTCTGGACAGATACCAACAACCCTGCTAAAGGTTGACGATTTGGCTTCATTTGGTTGCAGACTAAACATTCCTTACAGTACTGCCCCACCTGAGCAGGCAAGCCCTTCCAATTGTATGTGCGCCATATTAACTCTAATGTCTTTTCTTTACCAGGATGACCAATGGTAAGTCCATCATGATGGTCCTAATGATTTCCAGGCGAAGTGGTCCAGCAGGAACCCATAGGCGCCCCTGAAACTACACCATCTCATCCTTCATATGATAGCCCCTGGAGAGATCCTCTTGATTCAACTTGCACTTAGCAAGTAATATAGTATATTCCACTTCCAGCGGCTGAGAAAGGACTACCTTCCTGAACATACTATATTCCTCCGCATTTTCCAGAGGTGCAAGTGCGGGCCCGTTGGCCAGGGGAGAGGGTCGTTAGGGAAAAGTTTACTTGGAGCAATCATCACCTGCTTTTTGTGAACTTCTACCTCCTTGGTATCAGGCGCTAAATCAGGGTTGTGGCTCAAAACATCCGCCAAACCATTATCCTTGCCCTTGGTGAACTCATAAATGAATGTGAATTGGGCAAGGGTCTCATGCCAACGGGTCTGCCATGGGGCTAGGACATGAGGAGCGCGGTAGTACAGCAAAGCACGGTGGTCTGTACAAACCCAGAAAGGTTGGGATGAGCCATGCAAGTGGTGATGCCAATAAGTCAGCGCCTCCACCACTGCCAATAACTCCTTATCATAAACGGCGTAATTTAATTCTGGCAAAGACATTTTCCTAAAAAATATCCCAACGGATGTTCTATCCCATCTTTGCCTACTTGTAACAAGGCAGCCGCTATGGAGAAGTTGAAGGCATCAGTAGACACAATGAACTCCTTTGAAGGTTTGACATGGCGAAGAACAGACATGGACAACAGGGTGCACTTCATTGCTTGGAAAGCGTCTTCTAAAATGGGGAACCGCTGAAGCACCTTGGCACCGCTAGCCTTGTATAAGGGTGCTGCCACCTCAGATAGACTGGGAGTGAACTTCTTGAGGAACGTACACGTCCCCAAAAAGCTCCTTAATTCCTTGACTGAGGTGGGGGTAGGCCACTCACATTTCGCCTTCACCTTGTCTGGAGTTATTGTGTGTCCCTGGTCAAACACAACGTTGCCCAGAAATGTGAATTGGGACTTGAAGAACTCACACTTTGTTATTTTCAATGTAAGGATGGATGCCTTTAACTGCACCACCACTTGCCAAAGGTGGACTGCATGGGACTCCTGATCTGGGGAAAACACCAGGATATCATCCATGTAGGCAACCGCACATACCCCTAACAGGTCCCCCAACGCTGCATCAATGTGGCGTTGAAAGATAGCAGGGGCATTCTTAAACCCAAATGGCATGACCCAAAACTGGAAGAGCCCTTTTCTGGCATAGAATGCGGTCAACCACTCTTGTCCCCTTTTAATCCAGATCTGATTGAACGCATTGAGGCAATCCAGCTTGGAGAAGACCTTCGCCTTCTCCACATAGCGTGCAATCTGTGAATCCAAAGGTATGGGATGGAGGTCTGGTACAGTAACGTTGTTGAGGTTCCCATAGTCTACGCACAGGTGTAGAGTACCATCAGCCTTCTTAACAAAGAGAAGTGGGGAGCATACAGGGGAGGTACGCTGAAAAATCGCACCTTTGGCTAACTGTTCCTTCACCCATACATCCAACGCCTCTTCCTCTCAGAAAGTCAATGGGCAAATGGGGGAAGATATATGCACCAGATCCACCATGAGCTTAAAGTCTCAATCGAACTTGGAGTTCTCAGGGAGTGCATTGGCGGATGCTGCATCAAAAGAGGATTCCAAACCCTCCAAACAGGAAGGTAAGGAAAGTCTCACGGAGGGCTTCAGCAAAGGAGCATGATATGAGTGGGAACATTGGGCCAATGGGGTAATGTGCCCTGGGCGTTATCCTCCAACAAAGGAACAATCAACTGGTGACCATTTACCAAAGATAAGGATAGAGCGCTATCTTTCAAATTAGTCCTGACGTCAAACTTTCTCCATCACTCAACCCCCAAAATAATGGGGAACAAGAGGTGCTTGATAGCTTGAAAATGGTTGGAATGAAGATAGGCGCCTACCTGGTAGTCCACTAACACCATGACGTTCAGTGTAGGGATACCTTGAGAAGCCCCACCTCTAACCATATCACCAGGGGAGTAACTCAACTCAAGGTAGTCAGCAAGGTCATGGTCAATAAAAATGTTAGAGGCACTGGTATCCACTAAAATGGTTGTGGTGAACTTCCTCAAAGAGGATGTAAGGGTAGCAGTCAAGAGGAAGTATCCAGAGTGGGATTTATTCAACGCAGAAAACGCCCCCACCTCATCTAAAAGTTCTTCTGGCTTTAGCAAACCATAAGGGTAGGTTTGGGAATCATAGAAGGTGGAGGGATAGTTGGCCACTCTTACTACTGAGGCCACATACCCCTCCATGCCTTCTTCAGGTGCATAAACATTTTCATATTGTAGGCGCAGCTCTTTTTCAACTTCCTGAGTGCTGCAAACCATGGAAGAGGTCAAATGGGGATTTTCTGGCATGATTCCATACACAGGAATGGGTTCCAGATCTGAACCATGAGAGGGCCAATATGGTTCAGAGGTATATATCAGGGTTTTGTTTTAAAACGCGTTTTTAGATGCAAATGACCCTATCCCTTGAACCACAACAGAATGCCCAACGTTATCCATGGTTAACACCCCAGGCCCATATGCACCAATTCTGAAAGCATCGGCTGAATGAACAGGCGAAGTGAAACTAATATTTTAATTTGAAAGTGACAAATTTGGCAGAAAGTCATGGAATCACGACTTTTGGACCTCAAAGCATCCAGATCTACCAGGTATGAGCATGAAGGGTGGATATTTTCTCAGTCGGAGGCAACCATAATAATACCAGGTTGCTCCAACTGTCAGGAAATAGGAAACTACAGTGCAGCTAACAACAGCTGAGTCCCACGACTGGCGCCCACTGTTCCCACTTCAGAAAAGATTCATACAGAAAAAGCCATGCATACAAAGTTAAGTGGTTGGTCAACTAATGATAGGAGAGTGTCTATAACTCTCCAGTTCCCAGCGTGGCAGCGCTCAGTGCACAAGCCCAATGGCAGGGAACTAGCTGTTAGAATAAGAATCATTTTTTCCCACCAGAGGGTGCTGGAGCAATAATAATTTAAGCAAAGAAATGGTATAAATAACCAGCTAAAAACGTTGCAGTGCATGTTGAGAGAAGGGTCAAATGACCCAGTTTGGAGAGGACCTGGATGAACCAATGGTGCATGAGGTGATAATTGTATTGTGTTCAAAATGGCAAGTTTGACGGAGTGCAAAACCTCCTCAAAGGGTCTGTGCATAGGATCATTTGGAATAACATAAAAAATGGTAAAAATGGGGTATTTTTATCTGGGAAGTTGACCAACAAGGAATGTTAGTCGGGGAAAACACATTTAAGCATTGAAGGTGGAAAACGGGGTTTGCTGCAGTGGCCCCAAGCACCAACCCACCAATAGGGAAACGCTCCCATCCAAATTTGTAAAATAAGCTGAAACCAACTTCACTCAAGTTATCAATTGAATTTGGATTTGACCTGAACGCGTTGTTTCATAAATTTAACAGGTTTTGAAACCCCATTCCTTTATGAACCAAATGGAACCATTTGCATTAATTTGGTAGACCGTCCAGTTTAACTCTTGGAATGATGTGAGGGGCTGGGCCTCTGGCACCCCACTAGTACCAACCTGGGCATATTTTGCCTGTACCCAGCATTGGTCTAGGGTATGCCTCAGGTCATGGAGGGCCTGTAGCCTCATCTTCTGGGACTCCTGGCGCCCAGCCTTATCTTTGGAGTTAGTCCCCACTATGACGTCATGTGCACATGACATTTTCCACAGTCTCAGCTCCTCAACACATGTATGACATACCTTGTGTGGTGCCCAGCTTTTGTCTTCATCACCAAGCTTTATGCTGCAGTACACTTAATAAATGTTTCTCATGAAATTTTTAATGTCCTTTCTTTGCTTGCCAATTTCTGTAGCTACCACAAATACAACAGAACACGTTTGGGTTATATAAACACTTCCAGGAGCTCATTTCTTTAGAAAGTTCACAAACTATATATGACAGCACAAATATAGCCTTGTCAGACATTTGCCCTTCCATATGAGAAGTAAGAATGTTGAAGGTTGACTTCAACAAAAGAGGGGAAATGTCAGCCATTTTCAATTTCCCAATGTGGTAAGAATTTGTTTATTAATGATAAAAATATGGAAGTCAAAATCAGCCAAAAGTCCCTGGCCAATTCTCAGTGGAACCCCATTAATCAGGGAATCACCAGTTTGAAACCCATACGGGCACTAGTAAAATCAGCAGTTCAAATTCTCTGACCTCACCACAGACCTTGGGGAATCATTGGAAGGCACTTCCCCAACCCCAACGAAGTCCTTTAATGCACCTGCGCGGGGACCCCCTTTTATAGGCTTGACAGGGGTCTCCCAAGG
>JAKSZP010000857.1:0-25935 GCA_022478985.1 Massospora cicadina | reverse complement strand
AGCTCCACAATAAAATTGGCTGATATGGAAGTTTAGAGTCCTCTGCCTTTTGTACTGTTACCAACAACCCTGCAAAAAGGATGCTTATTTGGCCAAATCCTATTGCAGACCAGGTACTCCTTAGAATACCTTGCCACCTGTGTGGCCAATCACTTCCAGTTTATGTATGGCAGATAAGCTCCAAAGTCTTTGCCTTTCTGGGGTACCCTACCATTATCCATCATCAAACCCTTGATCATTTCCAAATGGAGTTGTCTGGAGGGAACCCATAAGCGCCCCTGGAACCAAGCCATCTCAACCTTTACATGATATCCCTTGGTTATATTCTCCTTATTTAGCTTGCATATGGAGAGAACCTTAGTATATTCTGATGATAGAAAGTGGGAAAGGACAACCATTCTTAGCATACCATTTCACTTCAATTTCTCCAGTGAAACAAGAAACGACATGCATAACATGATGGGTGATTGCTTGGATACAAACTTAACAGGAGGAATCATCAAGTGAGGGTTGGGCAGCTCCACCACATTGGGATCAGGTTCTAATGCAGGGTTTCAACTCAGCGTCAGCCAGACCATTCTCTTTGCCTTCTTAAATCATAAGGTAACACAAATTGAGCGAGAGTCTCATGCCATAAGGTTTGCCTGTGGTCAGGACATGAGTAATATGGTGGACAATAGGGCATGGTGATCTGTATGAATGCAGAATGCCTGGAAAATACCATGCTAATGATGACGCCAGTAGGTCAGTGCTTCCACTACCTCAAATAGTTTTTTATCATAAACAGCGTAATTTAATTCAGGCAAGGGATTTTTATGGTAAAAATCCTACAGTATGCTCCACTCCATCTTTTCCCACTTGTAACAGAGCCACGGAAATAGCGAAGTTGGAATCATTGCTAGCCACCTTAAACACTGTTGGGAATTCATGTGGTGAAGACTAACTTGGAGAGCAAAGTCCAATTACCAGCTTGAAAGAGCTTCTCCAGTGTAGAGGACCACTAGAGAGTTTTCTCCCCGTTGGATATATACAAGGGTGCCACTACCTCTGAATAATTTGGTATGAACTTTTAAGTAAGGTGGAAGTCCCCAAAAAGCTCATCAATTCTTTATATGAGGTTGTCATGGGTTTAATCCCAGTTAGCCTTCTCCTTGTCTGGAGTGATCATGTGTCCTTTATCAAATACAACATTGCCCAAAAACGTGCCTTGGGACATAAAAAACCACAATTGCTAACCTTCAGCTCCAAACTACTGCTCTCAAATGCTCCACAACCTGCTTCAGGTATATATCATATGATGCTTAATCAGGGAGAGCACCAGAATGTCATCAATGTAGGCCACAGTACACATCCCCTACAACTCATCAAAGGCCACATCAATATGACGTTGGAAAATTGCAGGTGCATTCTTGTGCCCAAAAATCATGACTTAGAATTAACTATCCATTTTTGGTATGGAAAAAGTGAGCATTCATGCACCTTCTTGATGCAAATCAGGTTAAAAACGTTCAATCAATCCAGATTTGGGAAGACTTTGGTCTTCTCCATATAGCGGGCAATTTTTACCCTAAGAGGAATGGGATGCAGATCAGAATGGCCACATTATATAATTTTCTAAACCTATGCAAGGGCTGGTGTACTTTCCGTTTTATCCACAAAAAATAGCATTAAGTATACTGAAGAGGTACTCTGAAATTGGCTCCCTTGGTAAGTTGCTCCATAACCCAAACATCTAATGCTACCTCTTCCCACAGAGTCAAATAATAAATTGTGGAGGACATGCGAGTCAGAATAACTGTGAGCTTAAAATCACAATCAAACTCCAAATGATCATGTATGGCATCTGCTGATGACACATCAAATGAAGACTTCAACACTTACAAACTGGGAGGTAGGGGTGCTTCAGGAGTGGGATTCAGAAGAGACTTGACTAAACTTTTAAACATTGGGCCACTGTGGAAAGTTGCCCAGAGTGCTACCGTCTGACATGGAAATTATTTTACATGACTATCACCCAAGGACAAAGTAAAGTTTTAGCTTCAAATTGGTCTTGAAAAAGTTTTCACCATCAACCTACTCCCAAGATTATAGGGTACAGCAGGTTTTTGACTACCTGAAATGTTCAGAGAAATGAATCATACCAGCTTTATAATCAACCAGCCCATGAACCTTCAAGGTTGGAA
This sequence comes from Massospora cicadina, assembly GCA_022478985.1. Lineage (NCBI taxonomy): Eukaryota > Fungi > Entomophthoromycota > Entomophthoromycetes > Entomophthorales > Entomophthoraceae > Massospora > Massospora cicadina. Next base: position 23,752 of record JAKSZP010000857.1, on the reverse strand, counting down.
TGCCCTGGGAGGCCCCTGCCTTAGCCATACTACCAGGTAGTTAGCTTAACCCAAGGTAGTCAGTTAGGTCCAAATCAATGAAAATTTCTCAAAGGCCCCAGTATCCAAAAAATGATGTCCTTTTCTTCCTTGAAGTGGAAGAAAGGGTAGCAGAAAGCAAAAGATACCACAAATATTTATTATTTAATGTAGATAGGTCTCTTTCTGCTAAGCATCACTTTTCAAAAATCAATTCAGCCTTGAGATTTAGCTCTACTAAAGAGATTTACGAAAACTATTAGCAAATATGGCGGAAAACCCCACAAAAGAACCCGCGGGCTCGGCCAAACGAGCCAGCACCACCCCCAAATGAAGCAACCCCCGGTTACCCACCTCAGGGTCAACCAGAATCACCCACTCTCAAGCAGCGGCTGTGAAAGCAGGCACCACCCCACAACCTGGAGCTACTTCAACTAGCGCCAGTTCACCTGATTGCACTTCTGCAACCTGCACGCCTAACAGCTCTGTGTGCGCTGCCTCCCACCAACCCGCTGGGCCCCTCCAACTGAGGAGGCCATCACCCACGCTGCTTTAATGGCGTCTGCTCAGTTGAATGCAACTCAGCCCATCCAGGCATTCACCTCCCCCATTGTGTCGGCTAATTCAGCCCCATCTATTATTGCTGACGCCATGTTTCTGGCTCCCCCCATGAGGGGCGATACCCAGCTACCTGGCCCCCAAACCCTCAGATGTAAGGTTAAGTTACCGCACATTCTGGTTCACTAAGCACCAAATTGGAACAATCTACTCTTCCCAATGAGGATTCAAATGATTCGGATTTTGGAACTTCACACCAGTTCCAATCTCACCCGTCCCATTTAAACCCCGTAATTGGCACTTCTCAAGTCGGCACTTTATTCTCCATATGCTGAAAATGACCAATCTACCAATCAGCCAGTGAGTTTTGCCCACGAAATCACAGCAAATACTTGGGCTGAATTTACCCAAATAGATTGGGACGGTGATGAAACATTGCCCTCCTCCCAATTGGCTGGAGTTAATTCCAATCTGGATGGACCCCCCCAATTTAGCGAGGCCCAACAAACCGCCCCTCAATTTAATATGACGCCATCAACTGTTGGAACATTCCAGCAATAGGAGAACTCTGAAAACTTGTCCAAACCACCAGCTCGCATTCAAACCATGATTGCAGCCTAAAGCAAACACAAACGTACCAAAGGAGCCACTGGGGCGTTGCATAAACCTCTGGCACCAACGCTACCCAAAGCTGATCCCCGTGAAGTGGCGTTTATTGCTGATGTTAAGAAGAAATGGGCCGAAACTAGAGCGCAAAAAGCTCTACCTCGCTCAACCCTCTCCCACGTGATTCGCCTTTATTATGGGCATAACCCTGTTAAATTCTATATGGAGGATTACTTCTCATACTTTGCAGAGATCGCGGAGACATTCCCAATTAACACCACCATCCATGAATCAGTGGAGGGCCACTACATCGATGTGGGCTTCACTGAAGCTGCCCTTGCTGACCATGCTGCCACCCTCCAGGTCATTATTCCGCGTGGATCTCTTTGCATCTCCCACACACGCTCTCACCTGGAGAAAATTTCATGGGTTACTTTTTCCAACCTACCAACGACTGTTGATCCTGAGTCTCTTAAACTGGTGCTCCATCGTGCTTTAATGGAGTTTGGGTCTGTTCTTTCAGTGGACTTTAGCGTCCCCTCTTACTATGCTCCCACTCAAAGAGCTTACACTGCTAGGGCGTCATTCATCCCCTCCCCCACTGTATCCCGCAAAATTGAGGTTATTCCTCGTGTGGCGGTAGTTGGGGCATGCCCTGAGATTTTTTTTGTCAACCCTGATCAGGCGCGCCCCCGGTGTTCATGGTGTAACGCCCTTGGACACCTGTATAGTGGCTGCACAGCTCAAGAACAAGCCCTCTTAGCCACCATCCATGGGCCTAAACCAGGCCAAAAAGGATCCCACGTGGCCGCAGCAGCAATTCCACAACCCACACAATGGGTTCCCGTTCAGGACCTGTCCCCTGAGGCCTTACGCCTAGCAGTTGAAACAGCTAACCCCACTATTGGTATGGGATACCTTCGCGCTCATGCCCCCCTTCCAGTGGGCACCCCCTCCAATCTCCCAGAGTCAATTCCCTCTCTCACCAAGCGCAAGGCATCTCCAACAGGTCGCCCCTCGTCAGCCACCCCCACTCAGGGCTCCGCGGCACCCCCACCAACCTCCACCAGCGATTTATCGCATCAACCCTCAGCTCCCAATGGAGCTATGACCACCAGCATGGAATGGAATTCTGCGGCCTGCGGTAGAAGTGCCACCTCAAAGAGTCCTACCCCAACCCCACAGTCCATTTCGCGCGGCTCCTTTGCAGTGTTGGAGGAAGTGAATATGGACTCAGACTCATCAAATGGGGGCACCGTGGAGGTCGCCGTTGAGCACCCTCAGGTCCTTCCCCTGCAATGGAGTGGGGGCAGCATCCTAGGCTGGCTTACTGGGTCCTCCGCCCCCCCACCCTCTCCTTCCCCTCAGAACCCTCGACGCTCCTCACGGATTGCAGCTAATAGTCAAGCTAAAGGACTCAAAACTAGCCGCCTCACAGCAGCAGGTTTAAGCGCTGGCAACCCCTAGGACATGGAGGGGAACAGCTATGAGTCCCCACGGCAGCACCCTGGCCCTGCAATCCATCAACGCGAATTGGTTGCGGGACTTTAAGCAGAGAGCCCGCCTCCTCCGCAACTTCAGATCAGCACAAATTGACATCGCTGCTGTCCAGGAGCCCCATATCCTCCCCCACGAACAATCTGCATGGAATGAACAGTTTGGAGGCAACTCCTTCTGGACAAACCATGCCGCCCTTATTGTTTTGAATCCCCGGGTTAAAACCCATTCTTTTTCACAATATCTAGGTGGCCGCCTCATACTGGCCAAACTCACCACTCCTGACTTCTCTTTCTTCGCTGCAAGCATCTACCTGCCTAATGCAGGTCAGGAGCAAAACCGGCTCTTGGAAGAGCTCGTCCAACTCAATCTCCCACGGAATACAGTCCTCTTAGGAGATTTCAACACAACCATAAGTCGCGTCCATGACTCTTACCCCCCTGCAGCAAAGGAACGCCCTGGATCAAGTCGCCTCCAGGATTTTCTTCGCCTGAGTGGCTTTATGAATGCGCTTCCACCCTCCGCGTCTGGCCTAGGTTGCATGACTAGGATCCAGTATGATGGAGGAGCTTTCCAGTCAGCGTCACGCATAGATATGGCACTGATTGGCCCCCTGCTAATTGGCCGCGTCTCCTCTCCCATCTCTCGTGACAACCATCTGAGTGATCACAGGTCACTCACCGTTGTCCTCACCACCCCGCTTAGACTGTCTTGTAGGTTCTGGCCTAGGGTTGCCCCAGCTCTTTTCAACAACCCCTTCACTAAGGAGAAGCTGTCTATGACCATCCGGGAGACTCTCACCTCCCCCCACCCCACCTGCCTGACCAAAAGGCTAGATGGGCGGTAACAAAGGAGGGCATCACCCGCGTTGCTTACAACTGTGCCAAAGCCCAGATGACCGCAGCTCGCGCCAGAGTCAAAAGGGCGGAAGCCAGAATCAGACATCTGGAGCGAAACCGCCAGCTTTCGCCCTCTCCCAGTTGGTTGGAAGACTGGGAAGCGGCGCAGGAAGTACTCCACTTGGAGCTCACACTGCAGGAAGAACGGGCAGCAAACTTTACAATATCTCGTTACTATGCTCAATGTGAACGCCCCACCCGCTTCTTCTTTCAGAAACAGAAAGCCTGGTCAACAGCGCAGGATATTACTGCACTGAAGATTAGCACTACAACCCATCTAGTACTAAAAAAAAAGATTAGCACTACAACCACTTCGGATAAGGAGGAAATCACGCAGGAACTACACCGCTTCTACTCCAGCCTCTTCCATACCACCCAGGTGGACCCGTCAGACATCCAAGACAACCTGTGGTGGGCTCCGGAGCCGCCCATTGACCCACGGGCTGATGAGGCTCTACTGGCGCCTATTTCCATCCAGGAGGTGATGGAAACCCTTCTGAAATCCCCACGGCTTAAAGCCCCAGGCCCAGACAGAATACCCTTCGAGGTGTACCTTCTGTAACCTGCAGTGATAGCCAGAACCCTCCGCGACCTCTTCGCTGCACTCTTGGTGAATGGCGAGGTCCTCCCCGACTCCAGAGGCTCAATCATGACCCTCATTCACAAGAAGTCAGACCGTTAGAACCTGGCGAACTGGCGCCCCATAGCGTTGATCAACACAGACCACAAGCTCTTCACGAAGATTCTGGCCAACTGCATCACCAAATGAGTGTCACCTCGCCTCTCCCCATCCCAGCACGGTTTTATTCCAGGGGCGTCGTTATGGGACAACTATAATGACCTTCACGTGACTTTGACTGCTAACTCTAGTAAGGTGAATGGCTTTGTGGCTCTCCTGGATATGGAGAAAGCATATGATCGGGTGGCATGGAAGTATATTGATGCTTCCCTGGCCCGCTTCCATCTCCCCCCGCAGCTAGGCGCTGGATATCAGCGCTCTATGACCAGCTCCACACCAGAGTCCTGGCGCCAATGGGTTTTACAGTGGCAGTACCAGTTGGACAAGGTCTCCGGAAAGGGGACCCCTGAGCCCTAGCCTTTTTAACATCACCCTCGACCCCCTCTTGGCTTCCTTACAGGACAAGCTAACAGGGATTCTGGTCCCAGGTAAAGCCCCCACCTGCACCACGGCATTTGCAGATGACACCACCATTGCATTTGGCTGCCCTGGGGATGTTGCCCTCGCTGCTGTGACCATTGAGAGGTACACCAAGGCGTCCAACGCCATGGTCAACACCTCCAAGACAACAGTTGTACAGGTCGGCTCCCCCACCTTCCCCCCACCATTTGGTATTGAACCTGTGCGCGGTACCTTCCGTCACCTGGGCGTTTTCACCAACCAACAAGGAGTTTCGCTAAAAGACAATGAGGACTTGCTCCTCGCAGCAGTTAACTCCAGGATTGCCAGCTGGAACCGGTGGCACATCACCCCCAGGGTTGAGCTCTGATGGCCAATGTGTTCCTCCTCTCCAAAGTCTGGTTCCTAGCGCACGTCTGCCCATTCACAGATGCCTTTTATACGCGGCTCAATGTACTCCTCCGCTGTTGGATTTGGGGCTAAAACCATCCACTAATGGCCCTCTCAACCATTGCCTGACCCTGCAATGAAGGAGGCCTAGGGCTTCTGGACACGCGATCCCACGCCACCACAATCTTCCTGAAGTTCCTATGGCTGATTGTCTTCTGGGACGCGACCCCCATGCCCCAATGGGCGCCCGCCCTCCGCCAGTCAGTGTCAGCAGCTCTGGGTCTTCCTAGAGCATCTCTGACCTCATTAGGGGTGTGGCTTACAAACCACCCAGGCCATCGCCTGAAACCATCCTCATCCCCCTACTGGAACCAGGATCTCCTTGCCCTGAAACGAGCAGGCGCGCGGATCCACCATGCTTTCCCATACAGAAGGGAAGGCCCTGGCCTCAGCCCCCGTCGCCATGCAATTGTGCACAATGGACAAGTTGTCACAACTCGCCTCAACCCCAAGATCGTCCTCCCATCCGCCCAAGACTCCTTGAGCTCCTCCCTCCCTCCGTGAGATTCAACCTTAAGGAATTGTTGAAGGACGTCTATCATCCCATCCTGTCAGCAAAGGTTTCCAACACCTTATGGAGGGTACTCCACTGTTCATACAGGACAGGGGACCAGACTGGCCCTACCTTCCAGCACCGAAGCTGCCCCCGCTGTGCAGAGCCTATTGACTCCCACCTCCATCATTTTTTCACCTGTCCAGGTGTCGCCGCATTTTGGCCAAAGGCCCAAGCACTCCTCCATGCTCAGCCCTGTTCTGGACACCCTGTGCAGGACCTCATGTTCGAGCAGACGTTGCCTGGTTGCCACCAACCCCTCCATGTCCTCGCCTATGCCACAGCCATCTGGACCATCCATAACTCCTTCCTTCATGCTGCCTTTGACCAGCAGGTGTGGACCCTTCCACACATGATCACCCACTTTCAGGTACACTTTGAGATGGCCCTGAAGGTCTGCACTATGTCGCCAACCCTCCCCCGCTCAGTTGTCACTGCAGCACGGCTCTGGCGCGCAAACCCCCTTCCTTTCTCGATGCCTCCTCCCTCCCCTTCCCTCACCTCAGGCTCTTAGGAGCCCAGGCGTAATTTAATAAACATCAATGAATCCCCCCTCGGGTTGGGACCATCTAGTACTAAAAAATTTGTAGATAATGCTGCCACCCCCAAGGAGGGGATCCACTTCAGGAGTTTATAACTCCTTCAGGAAATGTTTCAAGTCAAAGAAGGTAGTGGGTAATTTGCCAATATTATGACAGAGGAGACATACAAAGCAGCATCTTCTGAAAAAAACCTGTTGTCATAATCTTATTAAGATAATTTTCTCCACCTCCTGAGTGCGGCAAATCTTGTTGGGGGTCAGCTGAGGATTCTCAGGGGTGATATGGTACACAGAAGTTGGTTTAAACGACTCCCACATAAGTTTATAAAAACTCACTTCTATATATGTATTTCCCATTAAAAATAGCATTTTTGGGTTGAAAATAAACCTTTCCAATTTGCTTACCGTTGGTACAATATTACTTATCACCAAAACGCCCAAACCCCCTTTTACATGGAATAGAAACCTGAAGAGATAACTTCATTACATTTATTTGAGGTAAGCTAACCAGGGGATGGACATTACCAATACAAAATATTGATCAAAAACACAAACCAGATGCCCTAAATGAGTGGAAGAACACCAAAACAAAAATGAAAACCAAGCCAACTAGGTGTAGCAGTTGTGGACCGCTTATCCCACTATGGCGGAGGGGGAGGGGGAGGGGGTAGCAGACAGCTTATCAATTTCTTCTTCTCTAATGAAGAGACAGACTAAATCTGAGATCAAAGGGGTTGGGGCATCCGCAGGATGCAGGTTGAGGAAAATGGAAAAGAGATAAGGTCTTTGCTAACAAGCTGGGCCTGGAGCATAGCCTCTAGGAATTTGTCAACATGGTGTTCAGCTTGTATGCGTGCATTGGGAAGCTAAGAAAATTTAGTTATATTGGCTCTGGTGATGCGCGTGGTGGGGGAAAATTCTGCCAGCACAACAACTTGCTTGACAGCAGGGGTGGCAGTTTCCCTTAATCGTTCAATTTTCTCCTTTGCAACCTCAGGGAAATCAGCAGGGTAACTGATTATATGTAGCCCCTCATCTAATTGAGTGGCAGATTGTGCCATGGCTTCGTGGAGATGGCGGCTATCAGGTGAGGCCACAGCGGCTTCAGCAAGTTAATGGTCACTCAAAAATGGGGTAGCAGTGGGTTTGGGGATATATTTCTTAGGTGGGAATGGGGCATCGAAATTTGAAGGTAGATATGGTTCCAAATTAATTTGGAAAGTCGGGAGGAGGTACAATCTCCCCAGATTCAGTTATTTCATCTAATAGGTCTCAGGGATTTTGATTGAGCGTGATTGACTCAAAGGGACGAGGTTTTTGTTTGGTAATTTATGGGGCGTTGAATCGGTTGGACTGAAGATGGGTCCAAACCTGCTCCTGATTGGGCAAATTGGTAGAAATTAAGTCGGCTTGGGCTGTGGTTGCAAAGGTTTTGTTAATTTTTGAGCGTTCAGCTGGAGGGGGTGGGGGCAGCCAAAATTCCCACTCAAACGCTGATTGTGCAGCCCCATGTGTGGGCTTGGAGGAATCCGCTAGCTTTAAGTTGAAACTACAGGTTTTTTGGTATGATCCAACTCATGGCATAGGGGACAAACGGTGCAGCCATTGTCAACATGAGCCCAAAAGAAGTGATCTGATGCAGATGGGATATGGGCATGTGGAGGGATGTACTGGGCTTTGGTCGGTTGGTGGAGATAATATTGGCCATCTCACAATGTGACGTGAGGCTCTCAGCTCCGCTTGGGACCAGGAAGTGGAGGATGGGGTTTGTACCATATTTGGATAGCCCCATCATCAGTTCTTCATAGAGTATTTGAGGCGGAAGGTGTGAAGGAAGGTTTTCAAAGGTCACCACCATTGTGGTGTCACTGGGGAGGCGTGTACGGGTTGTTGAAATAGGAGTGTCTTTAATATTAAGGGCGTAGATGCCGCTGCGGCTGCATCATCTTCAGTGGGAAAACCAATATTAAAATAGCACTTATAGGGCGGAAGTCAATAAATCCCACTGGTGAAAACGTGAATGTTGCCAACTCAATTATCGCTTTGTCAGCATATGGGAAGAGATGCCCATATTTGACTCAGAGGCAAAAGCAAATATTGGATTGGGGTAGGGCAAGTGGGTGGGGGTGAGTTGGGTGTACTCGCGCTAAGTGTAATGATAAGTCCCTTAGAGGGACAAATCGGCCTGATGCATTAGGCAGACTGAATGAGCCAGTTTGCATGCATTTGCCTGCAGGGCGGAAAATGCTATCAGGTGGAGCACCGCTGCCCTATGCTGGGGCATCAGGTGGCAGATCCGCTGACATAAAATGAAAACTGATATGGTGGAGGTGGCGATGGAAAATTTAATGGATGCTTCTTTAATAAATTCGCTTGAAAGTGATTTCAAGTGGAAAGAAAAGTGTTTTCTAAAAGATAACTTATCTAGGAAAATATGAAAAAACCATTGGGGCTTGCTCCTGAAGAACATTAAGTTTTTGAGTATGAAAGCGTGGCACCTGAAGGTGCCACCAATTTTTAAAAAAATTGGCCTTCCAAGGGCGATATTTATAGGGGTGGTCTTAAGTGAAACAACCTGCCATAATGACTGAAACATCTAATAAAACTATTAAGGCTAGTCCCTTGTTAAACCTTGATTCCCTGAGGGCAAAGTTGTGGCACTGGAATATGCCGACATTTGCAAAAGAGACTTAGATTCTCAAGGCTGGTATTTATAATGGTATTAATGAGTGAAACAACTGTGGAGATTTTATGAATCATTTAATTAAAAATTAGGGTAAAAGACCCTGTCTATCCCCCCCCGGGTTGGGACCATCTAGTACTAAAAAAAAATCCTGCCTATCCTCCAGTGCTCGTGAAAAGGAAGAAAGTGAAGCCAACAAAACCTACTTTTGCAAAAGAGAATTCAGATTCCCAAAGGCGGTAATTATAGGGGTTACAGCCAGTGAAACATTAGCAGCTAATTAATGACCCCTTTAAGTTGTTGTGAGAAATTCACCAAGAAGGGAACCAATCATAGGATCAGAGGAGGCGAGTAGAGCCCACCATAACTGAGTGTTCAGTGATGAGCTCATTATGCTCTTCTGGAAAATGACGTTCTGAAGATGTCAAGACAAGATAGAGCCTGAATTTTGACCAAAATATTTATATACATTGATGTCCCCAGGGATTCAAAACTGACTGGGCACACGTAAGTCTGGAGGAGCGCCCCCTAAACTTGGACCAAGTGGCTTTCTTGTTCTCATCAAAAAAGAGCCCAAGAAGGCAAGATTTCCTCTTGTCTCCCTGGCAACCTCACCCATATGGTGGACAAGTGTTAGGTAACATATTACCCTTTAAGGATCCCACCACCTGTTCAAGTATAAACTTCAGTTGAGTTATTACAACAAATTAAGGGGATTTGTGCTAAGCTTTCAGGAAGTCAGCATTCTCTTGTGGTGAAAGGTTCAAATAAAGTCAAAGGCAACAAGCCTTTGGCATCAAAGTCTGAGAGCATTAAATTATCTGGAACAAGGCTTGATGGGCGTGTACCTTTGATGAATAAAGCATCTAATTTCAAACCTTTGGCAAAGCTCGCCAATGGCATTGGGCCATTGGGAAATGCTGCCGCTAGTTCAAACCCTCACCAGAAGCATTAAAATCCTCATCTGAAAATCCTTGCTATTGCAAATGGACGCCAGAGCAACTGGGTGCAGGTGGGTTGTGCGCCCCAATCCATTTCCAACCTCATGGGACCGCCCCTACGTGGGGTAACCTTGGGAGGTTTCTGCAGCCCATTGGGTGAGAAGCCAACACTCTGGTCATTAAAATCACAGAAAATCAGCAATTTGTTCATCCATGGACAGACTGAAAGCGACTCAGCCCACCACTAGTACTTTTGAAGTGAGTTCATATTAAGTTCATTTACCCCCCTCTCTTGAAGTTCGCCAGGTTAGGCCGAATCTTGAGGGCTCCAATCCCATGCTTTCCTAGCCTACTCCCCTATAATCTTCCATTTATTTAAGCTATCATAACACACTGAGGATTTGACAGTTGATTCTCTTATTTTTACTTAAATAAAAATTTTAATGTGCCTGAAAAAAATTCATTTTCAATGACTGGAGTAATGGCATCTCACCTGATGGGCTGTGGGAACCTCCCAAGGCAACCCCACGTAGGACCAGTCCCATGAGGTCATGAACGGGTTTGGGGCACCCAAGCTGCCCGCACCTGGTTGCTCCAGCATCTTTTTGGCCAGGCCAGGAATGTGGACGGGATTTTGATGCTTTCTTTGAGGTTTTTAAACTAACAGCAGCATTTTATGATAAGCCTGATGCCATCAGCAAGCTTTGCTGAAAGTTCAACATTAGATGCTTTATTCATTGAAGGTACACGCCCGTCATGCCTTATTCCTGATGATTTGGTGCTCTTGGGTCTAATGCCAAAGAATTGTTTTTGACTTTATCTTAACCTTTTTCCCCAAGAGAATTCTGACTCTCTGAGAGCTCAACACAAATCTCCTTAATTTGTTGTATTAACTCGACTGAAGTTAATAATGGAATGGGTGGCAGGATCCTTAAAGGATAAGATGTTACCCAACGCTTTTCCACCACGTGGGCGAGGTTGCCCTGAAAGATGAGAGGGACAGTTGCCTTACTGGGCTCTTATTTGATGGTAATGGTAATGACATCCAGTCCAAGTATACGGGCGCTCTCCTGGACTTACACACACAGAACCCATGAAAGGTTGTAAAAAAATAGAACATGGGTTGTTCCGCTTCCAGAAGGAGTTATAAGCTTTATATCACCCAGTCAAAGGAACTGGAGAAACCTGATGCAACCTCTCCTCATCCTGAGAGTTCAATGAAAGCCAGGTTTTATTGAGATTAAATTAATATTTAAAAATATTGAAGCCTGGGTAGCCAGACCCTGAACGGCCCAAAACCACCAGGTACTTTCAGAGAGGGAAGGAGTCCTCCCAAAGGCATTAAAAAAGGAACGCTTATCTGAGATATCACCAAAATGAACGATAGAGTTGTGGTGAGAAAACTAGAGCTCATGGCAACCAACTTATGCACTCAATCACCGTGAGGAAGGAATTCCACACAAAAAAATCGCCACAAGTATAAAAATAGGGTTAGTTAATATGTCAGAGAGTGTCTCTAATTCTCAACGAGTAGGATAATAGTAATCCCATCATAAACTCACCTTATATAGTATCAACACCCTTTTAGTAAACAAATAAACCACTAAGATAAGATAATTTTATAAGGGTTGCAAAGGGTAACACAGGATATATAAAATATATAAAGACCATTTTTATTTTAAATGGATTATACAACCAACAATAAGGTAGGTCTTATGAATCCTCATCTAAACAATTGGCAGGATCACTTTTTATTTGGCAAGTCATTGAACCCATTTCAACCAATAGTGCAATTTTTCATCACTTGTTGTACTATAGCTTAAGTAATTTCACTTGGGTGATTGACTGAGTTAAATTTTACCCAATTTAGCAATATTATAGATTGTCTGGACTCAAATCCCCATTGTCCAATTAAATGCAATGACCTATAATACTTTTTATTATAACATGTGCGCTTTAATGTCATGGATGTAATGCTAATCAAATCATCAGGCGCACCTCCAGAACCAACTTGGGCATATCTTGCCTTTACCCAAAGTTTGTCCAGGGTATGCCTCAGGTCAGGCAGGTCTGTTAACTTTGTCCTCTTGGCCTCATCACGTCAAGCCTTATCCTTACAATTTGTTACCTCAATTTTGTTATTTAACCATGACAGTAAATGAGTTTAATCTCTTTTTAGAATACAAACTTAATGACATATTCTCATTTACCTTTTAACTGGTATTTTCGACGCTGAAAAAGTAACACCTCACTTTGCATTGTACAATCTCTGTGGATCAACCAAGGCCTGCTTAGCCTGAACCCAACAAAGATCCATGTATACTTGAGGTCTGTGAGGGTGGCATACTTGACTCTCTGGCCAGGCTCATCTCCTCATTATCCTTTCAATCCACACCCACAACTGTCATTTAACCATGACAAAATCTCTCTATCATTATTTCCACATCTAAACATAGCTTATATACTGGCTTTACTAGTAATAGGACTAGTTGAAGTAGTCCTTCCTTCTTTACGGTTAAACCACCCAATTTTCCTTATTATACTCTATATGGTATACACTGCCCTTTGTTATACTGGACCTTTTTCTCAGGATTAGCAAGTTTAGAGTTTGCTATCTCAAACTGGGATATAGTAGTTCCAGTCCCTGTCACAGGGGTCTGGTCACTTTTCTATAATTGATAAGAGATTGATAGAATTTTACATGGTAGATAGTTATCAAGTAGTCCTATAAAATAATTCACATAGTATTAGAGTATAAAATTGTTGCCAATTATACAATTAGTAATTTAAGAGCTTAGTTTCCTTTAACTACCTTACCCAAATTATATTCTATATATTTTTACTATAGTTATATAAACTATAAAATTAGTTTGGAGTTTCCTCTCTTGTTGCAATTAGTGATTGCAACAAATTTGAATCGATACTAGGTAAGTTTGATAATCTCTTCGATGAGATTAGTGTGCACCCAATGTCAGGTAGCAGTTGGGCTAGCAAAGTAAAGGGCACAAGATTAGGCTCTGCACCATCCAAAGTTTGTAAACGCCCCAGTGACACCAGCAGCCTAGATAAAAATAAAAAACTGGCGGTTAGTATTTCCCCAGAGATTTTAGCCTGTCAAGAAAAATGTAACCAGTTCATCAATACTCTGCATTACCAGCTCCTGTTGTCAGTGGAGCACGGGGTTTGAGTATTCCTGGATATTAATTTAATGGGGCTTTGGGAAAAGTTCTGTGGAGATGTACACAACCATTTTCTGAAAGCAGTATACATAGCACCGCACTCCATGACCTGCAGTTGGTTGGATCTCAGGTTTGAAAATAAACAAGCAGTGGATGAAGCTGCTCAGGTGCATGTGGTGATAGATCTCCTGGACGGTCAACATGTGGTTGAGACAAAGCGCACTTGGTGGACCAAGTCAAACCAAACTTTTGTACCCTTTAACTCTCTCCCTACAACAATAAAGTGCACAGTGCTTAGCCCCACTTCAAGGAAGGACTTAAAAGCTATGGGGAAATTCACTCCTTTGGAATGCATTGCTTTACACAAATGCAAAACTTGTGCACTGGCAAAGTGATTGCCATGATTACCCTATTCATAGTCATTATGGAAGATATGTCCCAAATCCCCCACACCACAGTTGTGTTCTTTGACAGGATGGAATCATGCCCGTTCCACATCACTGTGGATAGTACGCCCCCTATCTGTACCTTTTGTCATGTTTTTGGCCACAAAGCCCACACCTGCCCCACCAATGAGGGCATTACACAAAACGAAATCCTCCCCAATGCAATGGGCAGTGCAGACACCCATTATGAACTGGTTATAGACACTAACGCCACCTTCCCATGAGGCGCGCAGGGGAGTTACATTAAAGTCAAACCTGTGTCCCTACAGGAGCATAAGAAGGCCAAGCAGGCCCGCAGAGCAGCAGCCAAGGCAGCAGCTATGGCTGCATCCGTGATCCCACCTTCCCAGACCCAGGATGACATCAAGTCATTTGTGGCTGAAGTGGCTTGTGAATATGTCCACCTATAAGATTGGGCCAACGAACCTAAGGATCCAATAGGTGAGTTGTATTTACCTGAGCAATATTACCAAGACTTGATCAAAACCAAAGCTACCACCCATTTTTTCTTAAATTTACTCTGACCTCCATTGATGCACTGCAAAATCACAGCAATTCGAAAATTTAAACTAAATCAGCAAAAAAGGACACCAAAACCACAACTACATTCAAAGTTATGGAGTCCCATAAGCCCACATATAAGGTGCACTATATGCGGGCTACTGCTGCTGCTGAGAAAGTGGCGGCAATGGAAGGCCAAGGGGGCCCTTCCAATAGCACCTAAGGTGTGATGGGGGGAGTCTTCACAGTAGGGACGTTGAACATTGCTGGACTCAAGGCCTCACCATCCTGGGCTAAGAAACTGAGTTTTTTATCAAAATAATTTACCTATGGACATCCTGGCCATTCAAGAAACCCACTTTCCACACAGTGCTGAGGAAACATGAACAACCATGCTCATCCCTTTCCTTTTGGTTGCTGCACTGTGGGGTGCTTATATGTGCAACCCATAATTTTAAATTTATTTCTAAAAATTTGTACCTTGATTACAATGTGCTTGTAGTGTCTTTTTTGTGGGACGACAAAAAGCATGCTATCATTAATATATGCCCTGACCTGTGCACAGACTTGCCAGGAATTCTTAGCCGTTACTTCCCACTTCCATTTGATCCATTTGTGGTGGATGAAATGAACTGCAGGGCCAACTTGGCCACCAACCGCTGGCCTTATGCGCCTGCTCCCCACAGGGGCATGTAGAACTTCGCGTTCTAAAAGCCACTTTAGAGCTATTTGATACCCTATTTAAACCTGCAACGCTGCTCCCCAACATGTCCCATCCCCATGTGCACAATGGTCAGCTGAGGTCTATGTCCTGCATTAACCTTATTCTTTCCCTGTTGAACTTTCAGTCTCAGGTTGCACACTTTATAATGATGGAAAATTAATTTCCCCAACCACAGGTTGGCGTTGATTTCCTTCTCTTTGTTGCACCCAGTAGCAAAGGCACCAAAGTGGTGCAAATTTAGTCCCGCCAAGATCAGGTTGCCCAGGTTTATTCATGGATGGACACCAAAACCTCAGCACTGGAGTTCACCACACCACTCTGTGTGGACCTACTTTCTATTTGGTCAACCTTCAAAGCAAATACCATTCGCCAGGCATGCCACCTCTCATTGCATCACTCTCAGGATGCCTCAGCAGTCATTTTGCGCATGCTTGCAGAAGTGTATCATTGGAGTCTAATGTCCCTGCTGCAGGCTACAGCCCATCTTGGGGTTGCAAGTGGGAAGAGGTGTCCTCTCTCCTCAAAGCACTGGTAAGGCAACACAAATATCGCATTTGTGTACAGTACAAAGCAAAAAATATAATGGTGGGTGGCATATGCTCTGCCTATTTTTTCCAAAACTTCTTTGCACTGTGACAGAGCTTGGCTTTCACACAGGTGCGGTGGCCAGACCACTCCATCACAGAAACTCCAGTCAAAGTGACAATCAATTTTCAAAACTATTACTCCAGATTATATTGATCCAATCCAGTTGAACCGTCTGAAGTTAAAGAATTTCTTGAAAGTGCACATGTTCACACCATTTTCCATTATCTAGAGTTAATGAATTTAATTTCCTAAGATGAACTCAGGTATGCCATTTGCGGTGCACCACACAGGAAATTCCCAGGTCCAGATGGTATTCCTTATAAGTTCTGTCAAGATTTTAATCATATGGATTCCTTCTGATAGTATCAGGACTAGGGGTGTCAATTAATCAGGCGTAATTGCAAGCTAATCTCCTAGTTTGATACTATTTTTTGATTTATAATTTAAGTCAAGTTCAGGTTTGGCGGAAGCTGTGTTTGCTGCCAAAAAGCCATTCAAAAATCATTGTGGGAGTTTCTGGTGTAAAGACAATGAATTCATTACAAATCACCCAAGAATGGTTCTGCCAACTAATTTGAAGCACCATGACTCATGCCAAGGATGATCAAAGTTCTATGTAATTATGAATTTATATACAATTGACCAGCGACTTATGCTGAGGATGGATTGATCTAATAATAATATTCAGTGATCAGATGAGCGGATCTGGAGGGAATTGCTATGAAGTATGAATGAATGAAGTTGACGATCTTATAGAGTTCTGGCATCAATGTGGCTGATGGATTTCTGGAATTTGATTAGCCAAAAAGTACTTGGGCGCAGTAGCCCTGAAAGTAGTATAAATAGTCAATCATTCCCTCCTAATAAACATCTCTTGTTTGCCATCTTTCCTGTTTGTTTGAAGTAGCTTGGTGCAACTAAAGTGGGGAAGGTGGCACAGGAGATCCCCAATAGGCGTGGGTGATCACGCCTGGAGTGGCCGGCGCTGCCAGCTCCCATGCTTCCTCCCTATGAGGAACTGGTGGGAACTTGGCCAGCTGACCATTAATGGCGGAAGCTTCATAGCCACCAACCTTTCATGGTGCAGCGCGGAAGTGCCATAGCCACCCAAGAAGGGGGATGGACTCACTGGGGCATTCCCAGATGGGTTAGTAAAGGGTCATGAGGGTGGGGCAGCGTGGAAGTGCCTATGCCGCCCAGGAAGGGGGCAGGACTTGCTGGGGCACACGCCAAGGACACCTGGGGCTAAGGCGAAGCTGTTGGTGGTTAGTTGGTGGGTTGGATGCAGACTTGTAGGGGTTGGTATACCAATGAAGGTGAAACAGCAAAGGGCCAACCAGTCTTCATACTGGTTGCCTGGCACACTAGTGGAGCCCTTGGTCAATTTCATAACAGTGGTGCTCACTACAGGGGGCTTTGCTGGTGGGCTGCTTGAGTAGTTGGGGGTTTGTCTACAGAGTGGTGAAAGCCACTGGTTAATACCAGCACTCCTTTGGGGGGCGCTGGGGGTCTTGGCCCACCATTGGGGTGTGTTTGTGCTGAAGGAATACCATCTGGTTAAGGGGAGGGCAATGTAAAGATTTTAACCAAATGGAGTCCTTCTGATAGTATCAGGATTAGGGGTGTTGATTTGTTGGGTGTAATTGCCAGCTAATCGCCTAGTTTGATACTGTTTAATGATATATAATTTAATTTGAGTTTAGGTTTGGCGGAAGCTGCTTTCACTGCTGAAAAACTATTCAAAAATCGTTGTGGTAGTTTACCAGCAGAAAGCCAATGATTCTATTACAAATCATCCGAAAATGGTTCTGCTGACTAATTTAAAGCACTGGCAACTCATGCCAAGAATGCTCAAAGTTCTATTTGATTGTGAATTTATATACAATTGACCAGCGACTTATGCTGAGGATGGATTGATCTTATATTAATATTCAGTGATCAGATGAGCGGATCTGGAGGGAATTGCTATGAAGTATGAATGAATGAAGTTGACGATCTTATAGAGTTTTGGCATCAATGTGGCTGATGGATTTCTGGAATTTGATTACCAAAAAGTACTTGGGCGTAGTAGCCCTGAAAGTAGTATAAATAGTCAATCAATCCCTCCTAATAAGCATCTCTCATTTGCCCTTTTTTCCTATTTGTTTGAAGTAGCTTATAGCAACTAGGGTGGGGAAAGTGGGACAGGAGATCCCCAATAGGTGCAGGTGATCACGCCTGGAGTGGCCAGCGCTGCCAGCTCCCATGCATCCTCCCTATGAGGAACTGGTGGGAACCTGGCCAGCTGGACATCAATGGCGGAAGCTGCATAGCTGCCAACCTTGTGGGGTGCAGCGCGGGAGTACCATAACAGCCCAAGAAGGGGGCGGACTCACTGGGGCATGCCCAGATGGGTTGGTAAAGGGTCATGAGGGTGGGTCAGCATGGAAGTGCCTGAGCTACCCAGGAAGGGGGCAGGACTTGCCAGTTCACACGCTGAGGACACCTGGGGCTAAGGCAAAGCCGTTGGTGGTTATTTGGTGGGTTGGACGCGGACTTGTAGGGGTTGGTATGCCAATGAAGGCAAAACGGCAAAGGGCTAACCAGTCTTCATACTGGTTGGCCTGGCACACTAGCGGAGACCATGGTCAATTTCATGACAAGTTCTATAAGAAATATTCTAACTATTTCTCCTCTTTGTTGCTAGCCTCCATGAACCAGTGTTTTTGAAATGCGCCTCCTTCCTGGGGCCAGGAGGCGTACACTATAATGCTGTATAAGAAATGGGATAAGCTGGACTTGGCCAACATGCGCCCCATTTCACTTACTAATACAGATACTAAATTTATTTACTAAAATTATGGACAACTGCCTAGGGGAAGTTGCCTCAGATGTAATCTCCTCTGAGAAATTCGGTTTTATCCCCCAAGTGATCAATATGGGACAACATACATACTGTAGCCAACGTCTGTCAATACGTGGCTACTGGGGCACTTGGTTTTTAGACCAGCAGAAGGCTTATGATAGAGTCAACTGGAATTACCTTAAAGCCTGCATCCACAAGTTCCACCTCCCCCATTGGTTCGTTTATTGGGTGATGCTGCTTATAGAATCTGCCACAATAACTGTGCGTGGCCCTGGATTCCTCACTGACGTAGTTCACCCTCAAATGGGCCTCCACCAAGGAGACCCTTTGAGACCACTCTTGTATAACTTCAGCTTTGACTCACTTTTACGCAATGTGAATGCCCGCCTTATTGGTGTCCATGTGCAAATCCAAGCACCAGTTAAGATGTTGGCATTTTCTGATGATTGAGTCATTGGAGTGTCTAGCAACCAAGATGCACGCACGCTTGAGGCTACTATCCAGGTTTATTCCAAGGTAAGTAACGCTTCACTTAACGCCTCCAAAACCAAAATCATTCTTTGGTCAGTTCCAAGCCCGCTGGTCATCAGCACCCCACTTCCTACCTGTTTCAGCAGCTTGCTCACGGGTTTTCTTGCCACACCCACCCCATAACACCCCGCTTGTGCTCCCTTTCATGCCAAGACCCACTTCTGATCTGGTACGCCATTTTGATATGTGGCTGGAGGTGGGAGGGTACGCCTCGTTGATATTGGAGCACCACATCCTAGACAATGTTGCAAAGTGCATCACTTCTCTCAGAGCCCACCAGACTACCCTCCCATGAAGTGTTATGCTTGTCAACTCTATGCTCCTGTCCAAAGTCTGGTTTGTGGCCCATGTTATCCCTTTTCCTCTTCTTTCTTCACCTTATTATATGCCCTCCTGCAAGGATGGCTATGTTAGGCCGCCCACCTCCAGTGTGCCTGGATGTCTTATTTTGGCCCTCGCCATAGTGGTGGTATGGGCCTGCTCAACTTTGAGGCTCATGCTGTCAAAATACTTGGCACCTGAATTGCTGCAGTCACCCTTCCCACACTTTAAGCCCAACACTGGTCATGTGCCACCCACTCCAAAACTTAACCATACCCTGGGCCTCGGCAATTCTACTCACCCCCATTCGCTGTTAAAATATCTTTCCTCACATCCCTCTGCTGCAGGCCTGCATGGGATGTCGCCCCACTTCAAATGCATTCTCCTCTCCATGTGGAGCACTGAGTAGAGAATTAGCATTAGTGGGCACACCACCCAGAGGGGTCACCCTACTCCCCGCTTCACATAAGAAGTCCTGGGCAAGTTGTTCTAAACAATTTGATACCCAGGAGGTCCCCTACCATGGCCAAAGTGGAATATCTGGACAGGTTGGTATCCCATACTCCCTAGAAACCCAAAAGGATATCTAAAAGTACACCCATCACCCTCTTTTGCAGCCACAAGTTTGTTCCCATGTATGGCGCTGCTTGAAATGGGTATACCATACTGCAAAGCAATCCAACGCATCACACTCCTCATGTGTTGTGTGTGACCAATATGGGACTTTGATCCACTGCCTGGAAGAGTGCCCTCTGTCAAAAAAAATCTGGCATGAGGTTCAGCATCTCTTTTGCCAGGAACAAACACAGCCCTTCAGCCTATCTAAGGACATCTTTGCCTTGTTCTTGAATTCCCCTATACAACCTTCCCTCCAAACATTAGTGGTAGCAATTGCAATGTAGACTATCCACACAGTTATCTTGAATGCCATTTCAGGATCTACTCCCACCCTCTAAGAAGCTGTATGCTGATTCCAGTCACACCTTATGGACCACTTTCAAGCATGGTTGTTTGGTTACCTACCATCCCATCAATGACAGTTGGTCTCATCCTGGTTTCCATTTTTGTTCATCACTTCAGACCCTTTCCTTCATAGATAATTAATAGTGATGTAAGTCTCTACTCACAATACCCCTCTTCCTTTATTTGGCATTCCCACTTGCAACAGGATACAGCATTAGCTTCTCTAGGCTGACTCTAGTTTATATTAGTGTTTAAAAGTTTACATATCAGAAGTGTCCATCTCATGGTCGTCCTTCCCCAAATAAAATTCAATATAAAATTAGTTATGCTCTGTCAAAATAATTACAATTTTTATATGAAAATGGAGCTCTATTAAGATTTTGATTGCTATAAATTTATTAACATCTGTCCCTAGGTGGTCATCTTGAATAAACTGTAAATAATTAATTACATATTTTATCTGAATTTCAATTTAAAATTATACTATATCTGCAAGCGCATAAAGAACCTAATACTAATACTATATCTTAATTTATAGTTTATATTTATCTTGAATAAACTAAATTTATAGTTCATCTCATACATAGATTCCTGGCATAGTTTTAAATATGGTGTACTATAGAGCTAGTCTATATATTTAAAAAAAATTGGGAAAAAAAGAACCTCCTTTAAAAGAAGCTCTAAAAAGTATGAAATAATTGAGAAATTAAGCCTACTCAATAAAACCCTTTTTGAAGTTGGCGCCATATTTTAAACTGAATTATAGAATTTTGCTCATAAATACAAATTATGTCTTATGTCTAGATTGTGTCCAAGTGTAAACTATAAGCAACTTAGAATAAATAGTACTGAGTATATAAATTATAAAAAACTATTAGATCTGTTAAAATATGGCGCCAACTTCAAAAAAGGGTTTTATTGAGTAGGCTTAATTTCTCAATTATTTCATACTTTTTAGAGCTTCTTTTAAAGGAGGTTCTTTTTTTCCCAAAAAAATTTTCAAGAAGGTTCTTTTTTCCCCAAAAAAGGTTTTTTTTTCAAGAAGCTTCTTTTTCTTAAAAAAAACTTTACCCCAGCTCTTTTCCCCTCAAAAATTAGTGCATTTTTAAAAGTGGCTCTTTTTCCTACTTTTATTAAATATTATTATCTCTATATACTGTTTTTGCCCCTAACTATTTCTCTCTAAAATTAAAACTTATTGTATATCTATTATATATAGTAACTTTCTTTTACCGCTCGAAGTCACTTTTAAGCAATTTTAAATTTAAGTTTTATTTATCCACAGCCATCTGCCCAAGCCTATTCTTTGATGTCCTCAGCTCTGCCGCCTGCCACCCCAGTGTGGGGCAGCAGTGCACCCCCAACTAGCGTTTCCCACCCACAGGCAAGTGCGTTCGGATGGGCTCAAACAGCCCACCCACTGCATCCAGCCATTTTGTCCCCCCACAGGACTTAGCGCTCCACCTGGTGCGCGTCCACCCTTCTCACCCCAATCCTCTCGCCCTCCCTCACTCCACCATTTGCTATTGCCTCATAGTGGACTATGGGCGTTTGTTACCATATGCTGATAAGGCAATTATTGACCTAGCCACTTTGGCCTTTGTGCCAGCTGGCTTTATAGACTTCTGCCCCTTTAAGGGCTACTTTGACGTCAGGTTCCAATCTGAGGAGGACGCTGAAGTGGCAGCACAAACTCCTCTAATTTATAAAAATACCCCCATCCCCACAACCTATACTCGCATCCCTTCAGACACCACCCTGGTGGTACCCTTTGAAAATCTCCCATCCCACCTCCCACCCCAGGTTTTGTATAACCAGTTGGTCATGGGGCTTATGGCTTATGGCACTCAGCCCAACCTCATCTTTGCCATTCCATCTAGTGTGGAGTGCCTTGCTGCTCCTCATGCAACAGCCACCATCATCCCACACCACCCTGCTATAGCCCAACAGATCCCACCCCCTGCTAGTGTGGCTGCAGCGCCTGATCATTTCTTTTGGGCTCAGGTCAATAATGGTAGGCAGATTTGTTCCCTCTGCTTTGGCCTTGACCATGCAAAAAAAGCATGCCCTCAGGCCACTTCCGCTGCTGTGGCTTCTGAGCCCCCCTCTGGGGGTTCAGTATGGGGCGCTTTGCTGCCCCCTCCCACCCTCCAATCTCATTCAGTGGGCCTGCGTGGAAAATCAGCCCCCCCAAAACCTCCAGCCTCACTCTCCCACCTAAATTTACCCCATCCAATCAGAGCAATGCTTGGACCACCATTGGCACCCAAGCAGCCACCCATTTGCCCAATCCTACCCACCTGAATTTGAACGCCACTATTCCAGTGAACTAAGATCCATGGGATCTATTGGCTGAGGTTGACAAATCAGGTAATGTCCTCATTAGTAAGCATACAGGTCAACCTCTCTGCCAATTCAATTATGGACAGGAGGAATTTTTCCTTCCTGACTTTGATGAAACCCCTACCCCTCACCATTTCACTCCTCTGCCCAATACAGCCCCCTTCCAAAGTGACCACCAGCTCACCTTAGCTGCAGTGGCCTCTCCTCAGTGCCTGAAACTACGCACCATGGTGGCCCAGTCAGTGGCTCAGTTCCAGCATGGCCTGCCCACCCTCTTCTTCCCCCCAACTTCCCTGAATCTGTCTGCAGTGACATCTCAAAACTATTCGATGATGCTGAAATTGCTGTTATGAATGTCACAACGCTTGCTTCATTCAGCCCTCAGCCAAAATCACCCACCACAGTGTCTCCTTTTTCACCCAACTTCCTGAAGCCCACAAAGAAGCTGAAATTCTCCTCACAGCTTTTGTTGAATCACTTTCCCATCATCTCTTGATGAGGAAGTGGAAAATTCTTACTACGCTGACCTCCACCCCCACTATGCAGATGCCCCAACGCCCTGGCTCTCTGCTCTGGTCTGGTACTGTAACCAATATCCCATGATTGGGGTGGGTCTTTCTGAGAACCAACCCCCCAACCCCTCCTCACCCTCTGCCATGGTAAGTTAGTGGTTTCCACTTCCCACTTGGTTAGTAGTTTTATTTTTGTTAGTTTTGGGTGTTGTGATTCAGTACTGTCCATCCCCTGGTTGGTGTACCTCAAATAAATTCAATTCTATTATATATAGTATCTTACAAACAAATATAATAATTCATTTTATTAAATAAAGATGATTTTATTGGTCAACATGTACTAAATTTACTGATTGCCATCTACAGTAATTCATTTTATTAGATTTGGTTGCTTTTATTAGTCAATCTATGTAAATTTATTGATCGTTATCTAAAATAATTTATTTTATCAAATTTAGATGAGTTTATTGGTCAACTTATGCAAAAATGATAGCCATCTATAATGATTTAAGCTCGTCCTGCTATGAGCTCATACTGACATAATTTTGAACATACCCCCCAGCCATAGGACATATCAAATGTGTAACAAAGCTATTGCTTCACCAATGCCAGAAAAAGGTTTATCCGGTGTTGTATTAGTCCCACAAGTACCCATCACTTCCAAGTCCATTTTGATATATTTACTAAATTAATGGGCAGATACTTGTCCAATACTTACAAAAGTAAAATGGGATCTAAGCTGGAGCATCCTCGATTTTTGGAGAAGATGATCATCCAAATTTGTCCAGTATTTTCAGAGTTATGCATGAACAAACATAGAAAAAAAGAAAAAAACATATATACAGGTTGAATTGATAACCTTCTTTTTCAAAGTTGGTTAAAAATGTATGTATGTATGTATGTATGTATGTATGT
>JAKSZP010000856.1:0-26009 GCA_022478985.1 Massospora cicadina | reverse complement strand
GTTTTTATTTGACTTCTTCTAATGCACTAAATGAGGATTTTTGTGGGATTATACCCAAGACATTAGATCAAGGTCATCAGTTTCCTCTCAATCCTCTATCATAGATGCCTTGTTTCTTAATAATATTGACATTGTGGTTATGGTATAGTAAGTTCTTTTCATTTTGAAAACCTTTTTTATAACTTTTTAGTGTTAATTTTTTCCCATGGTCCTCATCTTCCCTCTCCTTCCTCGCCTCACGGCCCTGAAGCCACTTCATCTTCCTCTTTCCCCTGCTTTTACCTGAGATGCTTCCATATTTACCCAGGTTGCGTTGTCATGACAGAGTAGCCTTTCAAGGTCCATGGCATGGTATACCTAGTCTCTCACAGAATAACAGTTATTTGTAGTTTGTAGTTATTCTTGATTGTCCAAAGTCATTTTTCCCATGATACCATACCAAACTGAGGTGCTTTGCAACATTCCCCTTTTGTGTGTCAAACCAGTTTTCCTTGCATCTGACATATCGCTGAAAATCTTAGAGCTTGGCACTAAAGTTTTGAATATATAGGGTTTGACTTCTTATTTTATCTTGCACCTTCCATGACAATCTTGTGATAGTAATATAGCAAACTTTTTTGTATTTTCTCAACTACTTTCAATTGCAACTCAGGAGTTCTCCTTAATGTTTAAAAAATAAAATGATTATAACTGGTTTAGTCATGGCATAAAAAGATAAATACACTAAAAAAATCTTGGTTTAATTTTTACTTTATTTCAGAATGTTTGACCAATTGACTGTAAAAATTTATAGACAACTATCAGATTTTTTGGGGACGGTTTCCAAAAATGTTTTTGATGACTGAATAAGCTTGCAAAGCATAATGAGTTTCTCCATCACTATATGAGAGGTCTGCTCTAAAGTCCCTGATATTAAGCGTTTTCTCTAAACCAAATGGTTTCCTTCCTTTATTTTTCTGATGAACTTGTTCTACCACATGTAATTTCTTTACAATAGAAACGTTTATTTCTTAAATCTTAATATTACTTTGTATCAGTCTACTACTCTATTTAAGGGATCTTTGTTGATTTTGTGTCTGTGGTATAAAGGTTAAAAAGTTACTATGGTGTATGTGGCACTTAGCGTTAATAGAATAAAGTTTCAAGTTCCAAGAAAACATATGCAACGTATTCACAACAATAAGACTTTATGAATCTCTTATACTTAAGTTACTCCCCAATACCAGTGCGTTCACTCCAAAACTTATAAAGATAGGTATGCCCCTTATAGCTGAATGGTATAACCTTTAATTAACTCTACCTAGAGTAGACCCTTCTATTCTTCAAATATAAACAAATTTATAAAACAAAGGTTTGCATAATAACATCTTTTTATGTATAATAGTAATATGAAGTTTTATGCCTTAAAATGAAAATCTAAAACTTTAGATTTGGTATATCCAACTTCCACAAATATAAAACTTTAGACAAATGGAATTATATGCTAATTTCTATGAGTCAGTCTTTTACATACATCTTTATTATTCATTGGCTGACGTTCTCAACATTCTTGATCCTCTCTGAGCATCTTTAAAACCTTTTAGTATCTCTTTAATTTAATTTAATTTCTTGTTTACCACTGGTGTAAATTTATTAATAATACAATTGTACTTTAAATGTACAGTGGAAAGCCATTCATGATCAGTGGCAGTATCGCCATATTTGTATGGTTTGGCCAAATATTTACTTGATAATGTTTGTTACTTAAATTTTGTCTTCAAATTGGTCATCTAATTTTTCTTGATAGTCCAGCGATAATCATTAACGTAACTTTTACATTTTAATCTGCCAATGTCTGGAACACAGAGTTGTTCAACCACATTGATCACTGAGTATTTCTGATGTATCACTATCCATAGGAATCTACAAGTTGTTCTCAAGATTTGGTTGGCCCTCGGGCTAGATTGCTCTTATAATTGAGTAATTACTAATTTCATTTTTGGTGGACTACACGATTTCACCCTTCCAAAGACATTTATTGAAGCTTTAGCATAATCTATCATACACTAAAATTATAGACAACCCAACTATCTTCGTCTTGTATGTTGTAGGGCTCTCATTTTTGAGCTCAATGGTGCTATGCTCAAAATCCCAACAGCCAATACCTGAGACTGACTGTTCCACATGAAAAGTATATTTTATATTTAAAAGGGAGACAAGTCACCGCTTATGTCCTGTCAGCTAGAGTATCCGTCCTATGGTAAGCATGTCAAAATAAACTTGTTGAAGTCAAGTATTAAAGCGAGATATAGAAATAATGACGTAACTCTATTATATTATAATTCAGTGGTTTTTATATGGCGCAATTAAATAAATAAATCCTAAAAGGAAAAGAATTAATAAAGATTATAGAGGTGGCAAACCAGAAGGTAGGCTTTTGGTCAGATGATATATTCTAGATGTTATACTGCCTTTGCATCATAATTTTAGTAGGGCAAAAATGGTGAGTTTGATACCCAAGTCAGATAAGACTGTGTGTCACTTAGGTTTATCATTTGGCAGCTTATTAATTCCTACCCTTTTAGTCGTCTAAACTTGAGTCCTTAAGTACCACTACATTTAATTGTCACCTGACCTTCAGTTAGTCCATCATTTTGATGAGTCAGAAATTTATTTTGGGGTATTTTAGGCTTGAATAGGTTTGTTAGAATTTTACTAGAGTTGACTAGAGCTGAGCTGACTATTGTTTTCTCTTGGTAATTTATCAAGATAATAGATTTAACCCCCTTCTTGG
Organism: Massospora cicadina; assembly: GCA_022478985.1. Classification (NCBI taxonomy): domain Eukaryota; kingdom Fungi; phylum Entomophthoromycota; class Entomophthoromycetes; order Entomophthorales; family Entomophthoraceae; genus Massospora; species Massospora cicadina. Next base: position 23,236 of record JAKSZP010000856.1, on the reverse strand, counting down.
GTTTGGATGTTGATTCAGCTTAAGGAATTGAATAGTCAATATTCTTCCCATCATGTCTGATATCAGGATATCTGACATCACCCCCTTCAAGAATATTGATGGGTAAATAGCAACATGAGAATTGGCTATGAACGCAGTTGATCATTACTCCAATTTCCAAAGACTTGATTGAGTATTACTCTCCACGTTTGTAAGCTATAGCATGTGGCCCATCCCAGATAAGATCTAATTTTCCTTTCTGAGGCGCTATTTGATTGTGATAATATAGGACTTAGTATGAAATCTCAAAGCTGTGTAAAGGTTGGCGAGTTGCATTTGCAGCTTGACTTTTCTTGTAACCGTCTGGGCCAGATTTGTCATTTCCTCTGACTGAAGTACTATTATTTTCTGGTATAATCTTTTTAGCTATTTCTCAGAGTCTTTGGTATAATCGCTAGTAACCTCTCAAGCTAATAAGGCTGGGATTCCAGGTTCTATTCCATATAAGGCCTTGAGTGGAGATAATACTTATAAAATCAATAGAAACTTATCCTATAAGCCATCAATGCACATGGGAGGTATTGGTCCCAGTGTAGTGGGTTAGTAGTGGCATTTTTTCATAGTATTGAGACCACTGTCACATTTGTTCTTTCTACAACCCTGTTAGTTGAATGGTGTAAGGTGCTGAGAATAATTGTTGAGTTCCCATGCTCATAGCTAAGACTCACACAACTTTTGACATAAAAAATTCCTGTAATCACTTAGTAGGTCTTGTGGGAAGTTATGCCAAGTAAATATGTTTAGATATAAAAAGTTAGCAATAGCTTTAGAACTTGTGTGGGAATGGCAAATGCTTCAATCCACTTCATGAAATGATCATTTCCTAATAGGATATAACGATTTCCTCCTGTGGATTCAGGTAGTGGACCTACGTCATATAAACTGATGAAATGAAATGGTTGCTGAGGGGTCATAGTTTGATACTCGTACTTGGCCTTATGTGGCTTCTGTTTTTTACAAGTGATGTAAGCATAAAAGACTTCCACTACAGAGTCCAGTTTTCCTTCCCAATAATAGCAATCCTTGATATATTAGTAAGTTTCTCTGGCTCATACATGGCCTAAAGTATTGTAGGCTTACTTTATAATTTGTATCCATTTAGAAAGTCGCAAGTAAAGTGTCTAGTAGATTCCAACTTTCTTGTAAAGTATTCCATTGAGAATCTTCATATCATGATCATCTGTCTAAGCATCTTCTGAATGGGTACATCTTTTTCCTCCCAAGAGTCTGAATTTATGAGTAGGTCGCCTAACCGTTCAGCTTCACTATTGTCAAGATATAGTAAGGGCAGTCAAGTCAGGACATCTACGTTCATGTGTTTTGTTCCATCTTGGTGGATAATATTTACGTCCTAGTGCTAAAGCTTGAGAGCCCATCTGGCTAGTCTTCATGTCAGATCTTTCATATTATGCAACCACTTTAGGGAGGCGTGGGCTGTCACAACTTCTAAGTTCTTATTATATAAGAAGGGGCAGAAATATTTCACTTCCAGATGAACAGCTAAGTGTTTCTTTCTATGTGACGCTATAATTTTTCTCAGCTTTGGAAAGTGTTTTATTATAATATGACACCGGGTGGCCAATGCCATTTTCATCTAGTTGAGAAAGGATGGCACCTACGGCTAAGTTGGAGGCATCAGTGAACAGGATGAATGGCTTCCCATAGTCCAGATGTCATAAGATTGGTAGTCTTTTCAACAATCTCTTCATTGACTCAAATGAAGTTCTTTGCTCTACTCCTATATATATGGGGTATTTTTGGCAAGCAATAAAACAAGATATTCAGCGAATTGAGCGAAGTTAGGGATAATATGATGGTAATTTTCCATCATCCTTAAGAATGCTTGTATGTCTCGAAAACTGTTTGGCTCAGGCATCTGGGACATTGCTTCAACCTTATCATACAACAGTTGAATTCCTTCCTGCAATGTGGCATGTCCTAGAAATTCCAAGCCCTGCTGGAATCGGTACACTATGCAGGTTTTAGTTTAATATTATTCTCTCTCAGTCATTAGAACACTGACTTGAGGTGGTCTAGATGATTGGTAAAAGTTTTTGGAAAACACTGTTATGTCATCTAGGTAAAAAATCACACAGCTGAGCTTAAGATCTTGCATTATACGATCCATTACCTGTTGGAACTAGGCGAGAGCATTGTATAATCCCTCTGTCAGCCGGGTAGGTTGGAATAACCACTCTGTGTATATTAATGCACATTTCTCTTGGTTTTCTGGTGATAGATTTACCTGCCAATAACTGCTTTCGAGGTCCATTAGGGAGAATAAATTTGAGCCAGAGAGTCAGGCCAGGGCATTATCAATCCTTGGAATCAGATAGCTGTCCTTCTTAGTGAGGCTGTTTAGCTTCCTATAATCCATCATTATTCTGTGACCACAGTTCTTCTTATTTTTGAGTAACAGTAGTAATGACCATGGACTTTGGGGGCACAAGTAAACCAGAATTAAATAATTTCTTGAGCTCAGTCTTCATGTATTGCTCCTCTACCTTCGACTTCCTATATGGCTTTGATCTGATAAGGGTTGAATATCCTACATTGATACTATATGTCCAGTATTTCATTTGACCATAGTTGACATCTGATGTGGAGAACACATCCTGATAATCCTCAGTGTCGATGCAATTTCTCAAGTTACACCTGATTTAACTTATTGGATAGATGACTTGAGGAATAGCACAAATTAACTTGTTGGCAGGTAGGCCAAAATAAAGGTGAGTACTAATATAAGGTACCTTGTCAATTTCATCTAAAGGAATTAATTGACCTTTCCCACTTTAATTATGCTTCTTGACTAGTCTATCATCGTTATTTAAACCCCAAGTAATAGATCAATAGGCCGCTGATAAGCTGAATTGAAAATTCCTGGCTAAACTCTTGGTTAAAACTGACTACTTCATTGGCACTAGTGATATGTAGCAAGCAGTTTGGGGGTATACACAGGGTTATGTTGGTAGATACCACTCGTCGCTATCCTGGCTCAATTTTTATCTCCTCAGTTGCATAAAAGGATATGCCATCTGTTGCATCTACTAAGTCAGGAGCTTTTTTGTGTTTCTTCCAGAGGTATAATATTGAGAAGGTAAAGTAAATACAGAGTACTAGACCAGACAAAAGTACTCCTTCTTGCTAAAATCTTTTATTTTCCGAGACAAGGGAACTTCATAGTTGAGAAGTGATAAATATTCTTCTTTTATACTAAAAAACCCTCTCATATTAGATCATAAATTTTGTCCCAATGAGAATATCATATTGACAGTTGTCAAGGGCAATGGTGGGAGCGAAAAATACTAATTTGACAACTTGGATTGGCAGAAATGAGTATGAACCTATCGTCTTTGTTGTTATTCAGACCAGCGGTACTGTAATTTTTAGTGTATTGAAGGTCTGGAGCGATCTTGATCTTCTTGATGAGGTGTGATGACACAATTTTGATAGGCGATCCAATAATCAAATAGCCATAACTCAGACCTTTTAAATTACTCTTCCACTTTGGCAATGGACTCCATATTTCAGTGGAAAAGCTAATACCTCCTTGAGGCGGAATGTTGCATTGAGCTTTCAGGCAGTCTCAGGATACTTCTTCATGATTTCCATTAGACTATGGACGCTTGAGAAGGGTCGGATTAACAGGGCAAGGTACTGATCAGCATCGCTGGCTGAATCAATTATCTGAGGCCACCCTATAACCTGAATGAGGTATGTGCCTTCTGGAACCTGAGCGTCATTAATATTTTCAGCGTTCAAACAGTCTCAAATGGTGAGCTAAGCGGGTGACCCTAAAATGTAATAAACTGTATCCTCATGACCCCCTTCAGAGTCATCATTGGGTTCATTTTCAACGAAAGCGTTGTGAGCAATCAGCTATGTTTTGTTTTCAAGTTGTTTGGGTTGGTCGGCTTTAGAGGTACCTGATCTTAAGCCAAACTTCCTTTTTCCTGCTCAACAAAGGCAGGTTTTTTAGAAGCATATCATCAGTATGGTTGTTCTTCTTGCAGAGAGTTGCATCTTGGCTTTTCCTCTTTCTTAGGCTTTGCTTCTTTCACGGTATAAGCTCTAGGTTCCGTGGAGGCCTTTAATGAGGTCTATGGTTTGTGTATGTCAACTACATCAAGTATAACTGCCTTAATGTCCAATACAGAATTGAAGCTTTGTTTATCAGATGTGACTTGCATGGCTAGGTCAGGGTTATTATGTAAACCAGCAACGACAGCATCTACGGCATCATCCAGAGTCAGCATCTTCAAGGTTAACAATGTTTGGGATTCTATATAAAAGCGGTCAGAAAATTCAATAAGAGTTTCCTTTTGGCGCAGTGCAATTCTCATGAAGGTCTGTTTCTTCATATTCAGGCTCTGCTTTGACCCAAATTCCTTGATGAGCGCTTCCTTCACTTCTCTCCAGGTATGCAAGTCATCCATATGAGGCACAATTTTCTCTTGAGCCATATGTCTTAAACAAGATAAAATATGCTTAACCGTTTAATTTATTAAATTTCACCTTACATTACGGCTTGATAGATGTAGAGGAAAGATGCAATACTCCCTTCGTCAGGTGTAAACTTATCATTGATGAAGGCTTAAAGGTAGTGTTCTCTACTCCAGTAACAACATTTACTCTATGAGCTTCAGATTAAGTTTTCTCAGTTCTTACAATGCTCTGTTCAACTTGGCGTTCCAGTTGATATATTTGGTCATGTATAGGACTGGATTTTGCTCCATTTCCTCCAGGGAAAGTCTTGGTGTAACATCCATCAAGTTGATTCTTTTTTCAAGAATGACTTAATCATTTTCCAAGTTCTTAACTCGGAAGTCCAGATCATGAACTTGTTTGGGAGAAGATGAGCAGTATGTTTGCAGAATCTTGTCTCATCCTTCAAGACTCAATTGCGCTGATTCAAGTCCTCCTTTATTTTCTTGCATTTGGTGCTTTGAGGAAACTTTCAGTTTTGGTTTTTGACTCTTTTGAGAGAGTAAACCAGCATTTCTCAGCTTCATTAAGCTGACAATATGCTTTATTAATGTTTCTCAACTGGGGGATTTACCTCTTAAGTCGCTCTTCAACTTGTTGAGTCACTCAGTAATGGATAGGTCGGTGATTAAGTTGCATGGTTTATAAGATTTTGTTCAAGCTGAGCTACTTGAGAAATGATATTTTATGACACAGATGAAGGCTCAGAGGTTCGATGGGCCTCCAGCTCATCAATTTGTCATAAGGCCTGCTCTAGCTGTGCCTTAAGGATGGAGGTTTGCTCTTCCTCATGGTAACGGATGATAGAAGATTGAGCTGCCATTTCACCATGAGGTATATAATCCTGTTGATGGAGCTCTTCAACAAAGGCATCAAGTAATCACTTGGTATTCTATTTAACTCCGGTATGCCTTTTTCTAGAAGCTTCACAGTTTCCTCCACATATTTGATAACACCAATATCAATCATTCCCATTTGATTATGGAGCTGAATGATTTAGGAACGGTTTGCTTCATAAAAACGGGTGGACGTCCCCTATACTCTGAGATGTAAGACTTATACCTTCTCATAATTCATCTGTAGGGCCCCTTGGGTATTGATATGATAGTTAGTCCCTCATTATAAACTCTTAGTAATTGCATGATATGATAGAGCGCAGAGTGTAAAATCACATGATGTAGTAAGATAAAATCACACTTGATCCATAAACCTCTGGTTGAGAGCTAGTTTAATGAAGGTTCATGGGAGATCTGTCCGCGGTGGATGCCCTTTCGTGGTTGCCTCTTTCTCCTGGTTAAGGATTTTAGATAGTAATGCTTTAACTCCTTCATTAGAGATCCAAGTAAGATGACGAAATTTGAGAATCACTATAGGATTTTCTTGAACTTCTTCAAATGTGACGAGAAGTGGACTCCCCATTCAATCATCTTCTTCACCATTTTCGTTGTGCACCCATAGCAGGTGACACTATCAATTGGGTTATCTTCAATGGTGTGATCAATTAGTTGAAAGTATCATTAAGCGTCAGGAGAGCCCCATTTAGTGAGCATATGTCTAAAGAACTTCCGTTTTTAAGCTTGATGGTGCTATGCCCAAGAGGTCCAAAAGTCAATACTTGAGGCCAACTAAGCCGCATGAAAAGTATATTTTCTTCATTTAAAAGGATCCAAAATTAACGCTTATGTCCTGTCAGCTTGAGTATCCGTCCTATGGTAAGCACGGCAAAATAGACTTGTTGAAGTCAAGTACTAAAGTGAGATATAGAAAAAATGACTTATTTTTTATAGTATAATTCAGGGGTGTTATTTGCAATTAAAAATATAAGCCCCAAAATGGTAAGGATTAATAAAGATTATATAGGTGAAAATTAGAAGGGAGGCTAAAGATCAGATGATACATTCTGGATGTTATAATGCCTTAGTACCATAATTTCGATACAACAAAAATGGTGACTTTAATACTCAAGTCAGATGAGACTGTGTGTCACTAAGGTTGATCATTTAGAAGCTTATTAATTCCTAACTTTTTTGGTCAAACTAATTTAGAGCCTTGAGTGCCACTACAAATAATTGTCACCTGACCTTCAATTAATCTATCATTTTTATGATTCAAAAATCCATCATGGTGTACTTTAGGCTCTAATAGGTTTGCCAGAGTTTTACTAGAGTTGACAGCTGTGCTGACTATCAATTTCTCTATATAATTCATTGAGTTAATAGGTTTAACCCCCTTATTAGGTCTAGATGTCAATTCAGCTGAGGGAATTGAATAGTCAATTCTTTTAACATCATGTCTGATATCAGAATATCTGACATATGGCAACTAGTCCCTGTGAAAATTAGATTACTGTAGGCCTTAACCGCATAGTTTGCATATTGTCAGACTGCTTTTCACATGCGTGATAAACAGGAATTGATGTCAATGTTTGAACTATGGTCTTTGTGTCCATCTCTGACTATCCTCCTGTCCAGAAATTGTTAGTTTTTCTATTTCAAAACCGCCTTAATCTAATTTTAGACCAGATCATACACTAAAGCCTACTAATAAATCCAGTAGGTAATTTCTTCTGGTCAGAATCAATTATTTGGACCTATAGAAAAGTTAGGTTTGCTTCACACTTGAAATGTTTTAAATGGGGACATTTTTTGCACATTGGTATATCAGGTGATATGCAAGTAAAGTGTAGTGTAATATAGTGTTTTAACTTAAGGCATGCTTGATGGTTAATTGAATCTGTATCATTTAAAGGTTTCAAATACTCATTCCAAACTATCATTGGTTGAATGAGCATAAGACGCTGTAAAGTAATGGTGGACCCCCTTCAAATCCATCATATTTACCACTTCAGAGATGCATATTTTTCTATCATCTGATAATTGCACTTTTAACATCTGTGTCTTATGATTATTTGAATATAATGGGCTTTGAGATGGCTATGGATGGGTAAGTTCTAACTGGAATGGCTCTGACCCACTTGGTATTTGGTTGATTGAAAAATGAAACACTATTTACCTCAAAGTCCTTGGTAGTGGTTCTATAACGTCAACTTTCACATTTATATAAATGGGCGGATGGTGAGACTGCAAAGCAAAAATATTCAATAATGGTATGTTACTGGCATAGTATATTTATAACTTGGGTGTTTGACTTATGTCATCACTTATTAGCTCTCAAAGATATCAAACTAACTAGTGCTCGTGTGATTTCTGAAATTTCCCTGGACTAATTGATTATGGACCTCCAGAATTACTTATATTTATTTGTGAGGTCATATATAAATAACCCATCTTCTTTGGACAAGCTTTTGTATCTGACTTCCATCATGCGGCTATCCTTTGATAACTTCTTAAGTCGTTGATGAACCTTCTCAGTTTATTTAAACCATGTATAGCAAGAGTCCCAATGAACATGTATAGGAGGTCTTGGGATTAAGTACGCCTATTTCATCCAGCCCAATAATATTTTAATACAAATCGCTTTTCCCAATGGGTGACTTACCTTAGTGAATGTGGGTTATCATAAGAGGTGATACCAATTGGTGGTTGTTATTCCTAACATGATATTAACTAATATGTCAGGATTTGACTCCGCAGGATTACAGTTGTATATTCAGGGACAATCCTTGAAAGTTTATTTACATATGGTTCAATTATTAATTTAAATATTGGTAATAAAATTATAGTGTATAAGTGAAATGGGTTTTGTTGTTGATTGACTCAGAGATTTATTATTAGTTGTTAAGAGTCATCAGCACTTCTGGTACCAAATCACAGTCTAATCTTCTAGGTAAAGAGACCTGCTGTTAATGGGTAAAAGGTCACATTACCTAAGAAGGGTACTTCCCTAATAATGATAATCTGCTGAGGTTGATTGGTAGATATAGGGACATAATATTCAATTTAACTAGAAGGGGTGTATTTTGTCATCAGTAGAATCTGACTTGCTGGACATGAAAGATTATCATTGTAAGCGACTTCAGAGGGTAAACCATTAATGATTGCCATTTCCAAGTGGGGCGCTAATGGAAGAGTTGGGCGCCAATTCCACTATTAATTCCCTTGTGTTACTAAATAAAGCAGAGACAATTGTATATAAGTTTTTTAGACTGTTATGCATTTAGTGTATTTATAATCTTGAAATTAGAGTTTAGGATAAGATAAACTTTTTCTATTTAATGCTGTAAAGTCTATGAAGGCTCCTGCATTAAGGGATATAGAGAGAACAATTGAAACTAATCTAGGTTGAGTAAAATGAGAAGTAAGTGCCAGAGGGAGAAGTTCCCTTGTTTGCCTAAAACCTTTAAGGATTAGAAGGAAGAGCATTAATAATTGTCTAACATTAAAATTACCCAAGTCAGCTGTGAAAAACTCAACTAGGACAAAATTATTATACTATTGTAAATTTAGTCAATTACTAGATCAATAATCTATTTTAAATCACATATCAGAACCTGTAAAATAGACTTGAGAGCTATAGTAAGCAACACAGATTAAAGGTTACATTTGGTGCTTACTACATGGGTAGTTTGAGTTTTAAGCCAAATGTAATTAAATAACATATCAGCTTGATGTCATACAAAAGAGATTAAGAAGCTGTGGAAGGAACTGGAAGCTTGTTAACAATAACATGACAAACTTTATATCACAATCCAATTTTTCTCATTTGGATGAGTGAATGACAAAAGCCGAAAAAATTACAAGTCAATAAGGTTAATAGTAATCTTAAGTAAAAGTCTCTTCATTGAAACTAAAGGAGGCTAAATTAGTCAAGAAGTTACTAATTCAGAAATTAAATGACAAGTGGATAGAGAACGCTTCTATCAGATTAAAGGAGATATAGAGTAGATCTTAAAGTTCTTAGAAGAACTTAAAAATCACAAGAATGATTGCGCCCATATTCAGGTGAATGACGCTGGCAATTAGACACACAAAATTTAGTTGGGAAAGTACAAACCTTAAGAAATATGCCTGAAGCTTTTACTAAAATTTCAGAAATGATCCCTGACAATGCACCTATCTTAAGTTGGGTTGCCATAAGTATTCTCCTGCCACCACAGCAACAGAGAAATTGGAGTACACCAAAATAAATAAAATTACTGTGATAATGTACCGAATTTTTTGCTTATTCAAAATGATAATTTTTTGGATATTGAGACTGACAGAAAGCAGTAACTGTGATAAACTGCTTATACACAAACATTCAAAATTTGGTGTTGCCCCATCTTAACGGGGATAATTGGACGTCAACAATGCTTTAGAAGCTAAAATAACTGAGTTTGGTATTTCTGCACAGACAGCTAACCATATACTGGAGTTTATGGGAATCTAGTTAAAAAGGATGAAACATTAGCAGCTCTTGCCACCTAATTTTACCAGGAATCGCAAATCCTGGCTTGCGCAAAAGTTCTATCAGATTTTGATGCAAACATAGCTATGCAAGTGGAACTTTAGCCTTAAAGAGATTTGCACTGCACTATGGTTCTGGTGCTTTCAAACCAAACCTCCACATCACAGATGGTGGAGTATCTCAAAATGTTAGGAGAAACATGCAAAGCACCTAATCAAACATTCAAAGCCATTACAATTATAACTCAGAATATGTTATTTTCTGAACTTAATAAGGAACAACAGAATTGGGTTTAAGGAAATAAGCCTGAAGGACTGAAAAGCGGATAAACATAAATCTGCTTCTATCAATGTGGAAAACTTGGGCATGTATTCACTTAATGTCGAAATAAGAAGCCTAGAGAGAAAGTTACTCTGGTACAGGCTAAAGAAAAGGAACTGGGTTAAGATTCAGGAAAAAGACCAGCAGTCTAGATATGGAACAATATGCACTGCAATCAAAACTGTTTCCCTTTAAATATTTAAGAAATGACCTAGATATCTCTGATCTATTTGTAGATGAGAACACACCTGATCTCTACCAGATGGTTAATTTAGACGTAAATACAAAAGCCTGAGAAAAGGCAAAGGGGATATACCTAAAATCGTGAAAAAACCAGCTCATTCATACGCTCTTCAGTTTGAAGAAAAGAGATGAACAGCTGAAAGCATGAAGGAACTACCCAAGACAAAACTTGATGATGCGAATTTTTCTCTCTTCATTAGCGTTATCAAGAAATCCTTTCCTGATTTGTCTACGCAATTAATTGATACTCTAATTTTCCAAATAGTGCTGCGATTTAGTCTGTAAACACTTTATTAGAATACTCTTTGCATATGTATGCAGACATTATAATCAATCAAGTAAGAGTATGGGCAAAATGAAAGTAGAACCCACTGATTTTATTTTGACCAAGTTGTTGAAGCAAATGAAGATTTCGCCAGATTTAGAGCTGTGGAAAGAATATAGAACCTCTGGGTTAGTATACCATACCAATTTGTGGTGCATAAAGTGCATACCGCTTTGGATTGGATTTCAGGTGGTATCAGCTCCCACCATAGTGTTGATAAATTAAAATTATGACATACTCATCAGGACAGAGTTCCTGAAAAGTGGATGATTAAAATGTGATTTTGAGAGCAATAAATAACACTTTTTTGGAATTCCTGCACATGGTATATCAACATAAAAGAGAAACTATGGTGATGAAGAATAACATTTGGTATATATAATTTACAATGTTGGTTTATATTCCACTCAAGACATTTTGTTGAAATTAAAAACAGGTAAATGTCAAAAAAGATTCCTGAAATTAAGTGATACTGTTGAGGATAAAAAAGAATGAAAACCTAATTTATGGGAATGCAACTAATAGTTAGCACAGGGTTAACACTAGAGAAACTGGGAAAATAGTATTGAAATGTCATCGCCCCATAAAGTAAATCAAAACTGGAGCCTTGGGTAGCTCCAGGATTATAATGCCAGGGCACAGTGAAACATGAGTACTACTGGTTATTCTGAGCGAAAAACTTATAAAAGTGGAAAAATTTAAGCCATCAAATTCGCACATTAATCCCAAAGCAGAAATTAGAGAATTTCATGACCTTGGAACAATAACAGAGATAAGAATACTGGCTTATGCTGTGGAAAGAATTACCTTAATAGTCAATTGTGAGCATCATGCTAAGTTATCATAACAACAGCAAGAAGAAGTGTTATGGTTATTCGAATAAATAAAGGGTGATCTTTGCCCGGGAGGACCATGACCTTGGATGCGCTAAATATTTGATACATAAGGTTGACACTGACGAATACGCATCAATATGAATGTGATCTTTATTCCAGTCTAAGGCTGCTGAAGCAGTAGTCAGTGTAAAAATAGTAACTTAATTGAGAATGGGATCCTCATACCATCATTGTCATGATTCAAAAGAATTAGCGAGTCAAACTCTTTACTCCCAAATTGAGTCTTGATAAGTCAACTCTCGAGCCAGCACAAAGGAAACCTTTCCCATAATGTGCCAATGAGAGTTTTAATCAGGAAGCATCATGCGCATGAGAATAGATGAAGATGGCTTTAGGAATTTCATCTCTGCTTTCTGAATCTTGTGAGTCAAAACCTCACTTTTTCAGTCATGAAGATGATGCATAATAACGAGGGTGATTACCAGGAAGTTGATCCAGAAGACTGTGAAAGATCTAATCATACAGGACCATGAATGTCCCCCAGGAACCAAGTCCCCACACACCATAAATATTGAAGCTTTTTAAATCAATAAATTAGTCTATTTCTTTCCATCTTTTGTTTTTTAAACTCTGCTATTTTACAGCGGCAAGCCCATTTTTGTACTTCAATTACAGACAAAAAGAATTGTTACGATGATATAAGTGGTGTTCACTACAAGGGGCTCATAGCTGTCTAAGTGAAAGCAGCTATCACGAAAAATGGAGAATGATAGCAGTCAGAAAACTAACCTACTTATTACTCAAGAAGCGTAACTAAATGGATTAACACCTAACAATATGAAGTACCTCCCACTCAGCCTGAAGGCTTAGAGTTCCAGGCCTCCTTCCAGTTTACTCTATCCTTTGTTGACAATGATCAGTATCAACTTCAATATGAGAAACTTAACAGGATTATCCAAAAATTACTAATGGGCTTTTACTCTGTGGGAGGCTAATCCGGTCACTCCTGCGCTTATTTGGTACCTTCAGCAACTTGGAATTTATATATCTCAGCTTTTAGCCAACGAAAGAGTCGGCTTTGGGTTCTGAACTTTATCTCCATAATTTCGTAAAAACCACCATACTTCAACTCCTACAAATAATTGCATCACATCACCATAAAATCTTTTGAGATCTTGGGCTTTCACAAGCCCTACACCTTAATATTGTCAATTTCTATAATGTGGCCTCCTTCTTCATTCATTATATTTAAAAATCCATTATTGATAACGTTGGTTAATCAGCGAGTCTTGCAACCAACTCATGGTGTCGGATAAAGTAACTTCGTCCTACCTTGAGGACCAGCTTTGCCAGAATGCTCAGCTCCTTAAGGCTGGATGAAAATAAACGCCTACAACCAAAGTTGAGGACCTTGTGCAGACCAATAACAACACTACTAGGAATTAGCCTCTCACGACATTACCTCCAGAAAGGAAAGGGCCTGAAGGTCACTGTGGGCCTCAAGGACATTCCAGTTCTATGGTGACTACTCCTAGTAACCTTGACAATCCCTGAAAAAAGACGTTTTAACTGCTCTTGCTGCCTTATTAGATCAAATATGCAATGTGACTCATGGATGAAAGCTCTGAGTGCACGGGGTCTCTCTCAACCCCAGGGTCTAAATCAAGCCTTGTCAGATGAGCTGGATAATTTCAGCGTTTTCACTAAGCTTACTGATAGTCGCATCACCCCATCTTGAGAAAACCTGTCAAGAATTGACACTCGCTTGATTAACTTAAAATTCAGTTGCTTTTACAATACGCCGGCCTTCAAGCAATAAGGAGCAGGTTGCTCACAAAGCCTCCATTACCTCCCTAAACTGGAATTGGGTCACTATTCAAGAGAACTTCGAGGGTTTAAGATGACAGCTGGATCAACAGGCCCCTCATGACTATGCTAAAACTGAGATTCCAGAGCCTCTGCAATTTTTGGTGTCAATACCCTTTCCACTCTTATTGTAAAAATTTTTAAGCCTAATTTCATGGAGAAGTTTACGCCAGGCCAGGAAAGCATTGCCTCATTCCTATACACTTATAAGAGTTCCATGGAAGAGGAAATTAACCAACAGAAGGTGAAGCATATTAACTCCTTTCTGAATAGTACCGCTCTGGAGATTATGGATCCACATTTAAAGCAATGCTACACTTGGGAACAAACCATACTGTTTTAATACAGGAATTTAGAAGCAATTAAACCCTGGTTAATCAAAAAGAGGAAATCATGTTTTTTATCTGAACAAAGGAGAAAGCTTTGTTAGTTCTCAGGTTATTTTACACCCAATAACAGCCCTTAGTAAACACTTACTGCATTACCTTGGATTACGCCATAACTGCAGTCATCTCTGCATTGGGGTCTTATCCTAATGTATAAATGCATATTATCAGCCAAAAGAACGGTTTTACATGAATTCGGGCAATCAAGGAAGTGCTTTATGAGATACATGTGACGCCAACACATCTTAAGGCTACTGTTTCTGCTCCTTCTAACCGTCCTTAGGTCCATGCCATTGAAAATCAGGAGAATCCTTGACCCCAATGCACTTATTACAATGGCTTATGACACGGCGCCAAGGCATGATGAAAACGACTTTCCAAGGAGGCGAGAAAAGGACCATCAGCATGAAGGACGAGGCGCTCCATGATAACAACCCTCCAACGCCTCAAAAATCATCAATGACCTCTAACCAACCAGGAGCTATTTACCTGAAGAAGAAATTTTAGTATCAATTATAATGAAGAAACAGATACTGCTTAACCTTCTTATGATGACTTTTCCAAGTGTCGCACGCTTCCTCCACAGTTTAGAAGTCTGGTTACCCACGTCGCTGTTCAAGTTCATAGGATCATAGCTCTCACCATAGTTGACGGTTGTTCCCCTCATGAACTTTATCTTGTCCAAGTTGATGAAACGTATCAAGACCTCCCTGATATTGCCACATTATATGGAGTACGGCACAGCTGTACTGCACTGTACATAATTCATAGGGGCTTATTCTTTTCTACCTATCCAATTTAAGAAGCTTTCTGTAAATACGCCCAGTGTCGCAATGGATAATCTGAGCTTTGAACTATTTCTAAGAACTCAGTTTCTCCAAGACTAACCATGGTGGTACATTATGATGAAGGATTCCTATCCCTACAGGGACATTGGGTTCCCTTAATCTTTGAAACTTCCCACGACTCCAAAGTGGAGGTTAAGGCCTGGTATTGCCTACTAGAGAGTGAGAGATAATTTATTTGACTTGTGTATCACATAAACGGCTCTCTGGTCCGGTTGCCCCCACCTGCTGTTGATGGCGATGAAGGCATGCCTATCTATTTACCTAGAACAAGCACTATACATATGAAGTCCCAAGCTATGTTGATACCCAGATCCATGTTAACATTTCCTCTAAATACTTCTGGAGATCTGAGGTCTAGATAGCCCATCCTGCAAGGAGGTTCTAGCCTGTCCAGGGGTTCTAGATCCCTCCTATGCCAGGGCTATATTGGTGTTGTTGGGTAAACGTACTGGCAAACCTAGGGTAGTAGGCCCAAATAGCCACGTTGCATATGTCCGCCTTCTACCAGTTGAGGCTGTCAATGATGTTTGCAGCTTTGAGAGCCTGGTGATTTTGGTTTGGAGATGCCCCAATCAGTGGCTCAAATTGACACCCTTATTAGAAATGATCTCACTGAGGACCAACAGCGCAAAGACAAAAATATTAGAGGAGTACTCAGACCTTTATTGTCATCAATTTATGACTTTGGAAAAATGATTGGGGTCTACTTCATGTGGAGACTGGAGATGTCCCCCCTTTTGGTCCTGACCTTACCAAAAAAGTAAGGCTGAAGAGTCCCAGGTGGCGGTAGAGCTCAAACAACTACTTAAAGCAAGATTATTGGTGCCTTTGCGCAGTCCTTGGGCCTCCCCGCTCCTGTTAGTTCAGAAGAAGGATGGCAGCCAACAGGTAGTTGAAGGATTATCGCCACCTCAATTTCATCCACATAAAGGACAGTTTCTCTTGCCCCAAATTTACAACTCCCTCCGCTTATCTGCTCATCACAATACTTTTCCGCTATAGATCTCACTAGTGGGTATTATCAAGTAAAAATATCCCTCAAAGATAGAGCCAAATATGCTTATAGAAATGAGGAACTATTCAAACCTATACGGATCCCCTAAGGCTTTTGCAATGCGCCCACCACCTTTTATTGCGCCATGGATGGTATTGTATGGACTTAAAACTGCCCTGTGTCCTCGTGTACCTTAATATTATCATTGTCTTTTCAAAAAAACTTTTAATGGTCATGAAGAACATTTCCAGAAAGTCCTTAACCATCTTAAGAAGCTTTTAAAACCCAAACCTTCGAGATGTGCTATCTTATAATCCAAAATGGAAGACGTTAGACAAAAAGTCTTGAAAAATGATATCCAGCCAATCTGATATAAAGTTGACGCCATAAAAAAATGTCGCTCCCCAAGAGCCTTAGGGATAATCAAATATTCATGGGAATGGTGGGCTATGATTGTCAGTTCATCCCTTGTTTTGATGTCCTGGCCGAGCTCCAGTTCTATCCTCTCAAAAATAATGCGCCCTTCAAGCGGCAGCCTGAACGAGAACAGGCGTTTAATGCACTGTAGCCCTTTGCACTAAATCTATTTTAGTTCATACACGTTATTATTTATTTTCTGCTAATCATAGAAGCTAGTGATGTTGTCATTGATGCCATCCTGCTCAGCACAATGAAAATTAGGTCAATCATCCAGTAGCTTATTTAAGTGAACCCTCATCAAGGCCAAACGGAACTATAGCATTACTGAGCGCTAGTGCATGTCTGTTACGCTGGCAATCAAGTAATTTCTAACCCTACTTCTATGGCACCTACTTTACCATTGTCACTGATCTTTCCTCACTCTGATGGCTGCAGGAGATGAAAGATCCAGATATCCAGGTTTGCTAGTTTGGCTCTTAGGCTGTAGAACTATGAATCACTATAGAAATCACTCAGGGAATCCATCAGAATGTTGATAGTCTCTTTAGGATTCCAGTACTGGCTTCTTTGACTCCCAAATGGACATTCTGTATTATTTAATTAGCTGGCCCAAACAATGAAAGTTGGAGACTCCTTAGATCCAAGATGAGGTTCAAAAGTTTATCCTGAGACACTCAGATTAAAGAAGGAATGTTATATAAGAAAGTCAATAAGATCGGCTCCCTTAAGTCCTCCCTTCTTTTCAAACAGATGTTATCCTAGAAGGACTATGACCATAGGACACGGGGCATCAAAGAAAACCCACAAATGGCTGAAAATCGATGTTACTGGGAACAAATGGTGGAGAAACTTAAGAAGTTCTAAAGCCTTTTAGAATTTGCTATATCAAGATGTGGCTAGTCCGCAGAATCAGCACTTAGTCGTGGCCCCATCAGGTCCCTTTAATGTCATTAGAATAGAATCAGTGGGCCCTCTACCAACCATGTTGCATTGCCATAAGTATATCCTCTTAGCCATTGACCATCTGACCAAATGGATCAAAGTGAATTATGTCCCAACTGCCACCGCAAAAGCCATGAATCATTCCTTATTTGATCCATTTTCACCACAATGGATGCTCACAAACTTTACTCATAAAAATGAGCTAAACTTCACCTCTCATGTAGTCCAAGAACTAACTTTAATTTTTATAACTAGTCAAAGTTTCACGCCCCTTAAAACCCTTCAACCAATGAGGTGGTGGAACGTGCAAATTGAACCCTCATCTCTATCCTGCAGAAGATGGAAGCCACTGACACTACTCATTGGAACCACTTTTTATCCAACGCCTTGCTTGGCTACAAAACAACATACCATCATATCATCAAGACGTCACCCTTTGAAGCTCATAATGGGCGTGATCCTCGTTTAACAAGTAGCGTTCAACCCCTGATCAATACCCCCTTACCTGAGAACTCTGATCTAAATATTCAGGACTTAAGTGCTTAAATTGTCCAGCTTCAAGCCCTAGCCACTCAGGTATTGGAACCACTACAGAAAAGGTGACATTAGCAATTAATGTCAGCTGACCCTCCTGACCTATTTTTAGTTAGGTGACCTTATTCTCTTTTATCACCATCAACCTGAGGTTGAAAGAACAAGCTCAACGTTCTTTGGTCTGGACTTTATAAGGTCATTCATAAGGTGAGCTTGAAGTGCTAAATTGTTGATGCAAATCAAAGGACAGTGGTGAACAAGTACTTGGACAATTCCTTTGGCCCTATACTCCCCTTGACAGGATCAAGAGTGGGGCGTTGTCAGGATTCAAGATGATGAGAGAGTCAAAATCCCTTCACCCAAAATAAGTCTTGATAGGTTGACTCTTGAGCATAAGCAAATGAAACATGTACCCTGGAGGCAATCATGAGAGTTTTATCAGTAAGCATCACGCATATTAGAATTGATAAAGATGCCTTCAGTAAATTCATCCCCACTTAAAACCTCAAAATGTGTGACCCCCACTGTTGAAGTCGTGAGTGCAATGCTGAACAATGAGGGCTAATCAGGAGGTTGATCTAGAAGACAGTGAAAAATCCTGATTATGTAAGACCACGAATCTCCCTAAGATACCATGTTCCCACACATCCTATAAATATTAACTCTTTTTTGCACAATAAAATAGTCTATTATTCCTCATCTTTTCATTTTTTAACCTCATTGCTAGTTTAAAGCTTTAAGCCCATTTTTTAACTTTGGCTATAGTTAAAAGAGCTTTAAGATGAGAAAAATAAGTACAACGGCGAGTCTGATCATTATTGTGAAAGAAACGATGGATCAAGATGTGTGTTGATTAATTACCAATGAATGAATAAATTTACTAAGAAGAATTGTGTCCGCTTCTGAGTATCAACAATGTGCTTAATCGCCTAGAAGAACCCAAGTTCTTTTTTACAATGGATTTGATCTCAAGGTATTGGTAGATAGACTTTCAAAAAAAGGATCAAGAGAAATGGTGATAATAACTTCACAAGAATTATACCAGGTGACGAGAATGCCCCAAGGATTGTGTAGCATGCCAGCGACTTTCCAGAGGGCAATGGACTCCAAGTTTGTGTGACCTAAAGTTGTCTTGCGTTTTGGTGTACTTGGATAACATTAATGTATTCATCAAACATTCACTGATCACCTGGAGCACTTGGAAGAAGTGTTTAAATGCCTAGCGATGAAAAATTTAAAAAAAGCTAAAGTAATGCCATTTCAAGAAAAGAGCTTGGATACTTTGAAGTTAATGATAAACACTGGCGTATTAAAACTGCAGCAAAAGAAGATAATGACAATTGAACGGATGCCAATCCTAAAGAGTAATCAGGAAATACAAGCCTTTTTTGTGATGATTGGCTAAGTTTCTAATTATCAAAGATTTTGCTGGAAAGATGAACCATTGTTTCACTTTTTAAAGGATTAAAAAAGGATTTGTGTGGAATGAGGAGGCCCAAGAAGTACTCAATTATCAAAGAAGATATCTTTGGCAAGTCTGACTCTGAAGAACCAAAATATTAATTTATAGTTTTTTAATAAAGATGCCTGGTTAACAGCGATCAGCGCCACTTTAAGTCAATTAGATGATGATAGGGAAGAGCATCCAGTGGCTATGTGAGTAGAACATTGATGCTAGCAGAAAGGAACTACATCATGACAGGACGCAAGTTCTTCACGGTGATATACATATGGAAACAGTTTTGAGTTTATATACATGTGACACACTTCTTGATCATATCCTCACTAATCTCTACACGGGTTACATAATCTTAAGGAACCAAAGGGGCGACTGGCGCGATAGGCTCTGAAACAGCAAGCCAATGATCTCGATATTAACACCAAGAAGGAGCAAACATCAGAGTTCTGGAATACAATTGAAACTACCTGAGCTTCAAATCAGGTACCCTCAAGGGGATACATTATTCCAACGCATGGATAAAGAGAGTACTGGGGATAATTACTTGAGAAAAAAACGTGCTTATGAAAGTGATGGAAATACTGAGATGAAGAATGGATACCTATATAGACTGATTTATAGAAAATGGTACTTAATCCCATATGTCAGAATGCTCATAAATTCAAGCTGCACACAAAGTCATGGAGCATGTAAGCCTAAGAAAGATGATGGACCATTTACACAATTACTTTTAGGAAATCATCAATTTGGACATAGCAAATTATATAGCCTGTTGCATGGAATGTTAACTCCACAAGTCCCACAGGAGTGTGATGGGATACCAGATAGTGCTCCCAGTTTTTCTTTGTCATATGGTGTGTTGGGATCACGGGTGTGGTACCAATGATCCCTCATTAATTACAGGACAGGTGACCTGAATCTCAAAGTTGTTGGAGAAATACCTTTTGCTTTTTTGGTCTAAGAAAAGTCTTTATGCAAGATTCTGGTCTGGCGAGGAAAGTTCCAATATATAAATAAACTATATTTTTTCTTAAAATTAGAGAAAAGATGAGAGTAAAGTTTATTAGTTTAGTTTTAAAAACATAAGGGAAATCTGGCCGGTTTCTCAGCCAATCTTTGTGTATACTTAGCCAAGATTTACTTTGCATTTACTAATTGGGATTCGCTTGTCACATAGATCTGGTTTGTATCTCGATTTTAGGTGGTTTCAGGCGATTAAGTTGACAGCCTTAGTTGAGGATTATCCCCAATGTGGCAAGGTGCTGATTTTCATTGGGGATTATCCCCAATATTTTTGATGGTTTGAGTTCAATTCCTGTCATACACCACATCTGAATCTTGGATCTGGGCAGAAATCCCAATAACATCCTGCTAGATCTTGGTCAGGGGGGAAAATGGACGGAGGAATTGACTGTTTACACAATATACCACAATACCCTGAGCGACCTCCACAAATTGAGTATTTTTTGCCGCCTATAAATGACTTTGTAGGGCCACAACCAGTTGGAGCCCAATTTGGTGTCTCAACCTCTGGGTTGATGATGTTAAAAAATAACTAGGTCACTCAGTTAAAAGGGGTGCAGGGGCACATGCTTATCTTTAAATTGATTATATTTATCTACTTGTGGTAGCAGACAGTTCTCATAAGCCAGAGCCTAGAGTCAGATAATTTCATTGGTGATGCTTTGCATAGTAACCCTAAGAGCCTCAGTAGAAGCTTGATTTGACATGGACTGAACTTTAGAGGGCAGCTGGCGATTACTTCCATACAATGCTTGGAAGGGCGACATCTTTTTTTTGTACTAGATGGTCCCAACCTGAGGGGGGATTCTTCGATGTTTATTGAATTACGCCTGGGCTCCTAAGAGCCTGAGGCGAGGGAAGGGGAGGGAGGAGGCATCGAGAAAGGGAGGGGGGTTTGCGCGCCAGAGCCGTGCTGCAGTGACAACTGGATGGGGGAGGGTTGGTGACATAGTGCAGACCTTCAGGGCCATCTCAAAGTGTACCTGAAAGTGGGTGATCATGCTTGGAAGGGTCCACACTTGCTGGTCAAAGGCAGCACGAAGGAAGGAGTTATGGATGGTCCAGATGGCTGTGGCATAGGCGAGGACACAGAGGGGTCGGTGGCAACCAGGCAATGTCTGCTCAAACATGAGGTCTTGCACAGGGTGTCCAGACCAGGGCTGAGCATGGAGGAGCGCGCGGGCCTTTGGCCAAAATGCGGCGACACCTGGACAGGTGAAAAAACGATGGAGGTGGGAGTCAATAGGCTCCACACAGTGGGGGCAGCTTCGGTGCTGGAAGGTAGGGCCAGTCTGGTCCCCTGTCCTGTATGAACAGTGGAGCACCCCCATAAGGTGTTGGACACCTTTGCTGACAGGATGAGGTGATAGACGTCCTTCCACAATTCCTTAAGGTCAAATCTCACGGAGGGAGGGAGGAGCTCAAGGAGTCTTGGGCGGATGGGAGGACAATCTTGGGGTTGAGGCGAGTTGTGACAACTTGTCCATTGTGCACAATTGCATGGCGACGGGGGCTGAGACAAGGGCCTTCCCTTCTGTATGGGAAGGCATGGTGGATCCGCGCGCCTACTCGTTTCAGGGCAATGAGAGCCTAGTTCCAGTAGGGGGATGAGGATGGTTTCAGGCGATGGCCTGGGTGCTTTGTGAGCCACTCCCCTAATGAGGTCAGAGATGCTCTAGGAAAACCCAGAGCTGCTGACACTGACTGGCGGAGGGCGGGCGCCCATTGAGGCATGGGGGTCGCGTCCCAGCAGACAATCGGCCATAGGAACTTCAGGAAGATTGTGGTGGCGTGGGATCACGTGTCCAGAAGCCCTAGGCCCCCTTCATTGCAGGGTCAGGTAATGGTTGAGAGGGCCATTGGTGGATGGTTTGAGCCCCTGATACAACAGCGGAGGAGTACATTGAGCCGCGTATAAAAGGCATCTGTGAATGGGCAGACATGCACTAGGAACCAGGCTTTGGAGAGGAGGAACACATTGGCCATCAGAGCTAGACTCTGGGGGGTAATGTGCCACCGGTTCCAGCTGGAAATCCTGGAGTTAACTGCTGCGAGGAGCAAGTCCTCATTGTCTTTTAGCGCAACTCCTTGTTGGTTGGTGAGAACGCCCAGGTGACGGAAGGTACCGCGCACAGGTTCAATACCAAATGGTGGGGGGAAGGTGGGGGAGCTGACCTGTATAACTGTTGTCTTGGAGGTGTTGACCATGGCGTTGGACGCCTTGGTGTACCTCTCAATGGTCACAGCAGCGAGGGCAACATCCCAGGGCAGCCAAATGCAATGGCGGTGTCATCTGCAAATGAATGGTCCGGATGGGGGCTTTATCTGGGACCAGAATCCCTGTTAGCTTGTCCTGTAAGGAGGCCAAGAGGGGTTAAGGGTGATGTTAAAAAGGACAGGGCTCAGGGGGTCCCCTTTCCGGAGACCTTGTCCAACTGGTACTGCCACTGTAAAACTCATTGGCGCCAGGACTCTGGTGTGGAGCTGGTCATAGAGCGCTGATATCCAGCGCCTAGCTGCGGAGGGAGATGGAAGCGGGCCAGGGAAGCATCAATACTTCAAGGCCGCCCGATCATATGCTTTCTCCATATCCAGGCGAGCCACAAATCTATTCACCTTACGAGAGTTAGCAGTCAAAGTCACGTGAAGGTCATTATAGTTGTCCCATAACGACCTCCCTGGAATAATACCGTGCTGGGATGGGGAGAGGTGAGGTGACACCCATTTGGTGATGCGGTTGGTTAGAAGCTTCGTGAAGAGCTTGTGGTCTGTGTTGATCAACGCTATGGGGCGCCAGTTCGCCAGGTTCTCACGGTCTGACTTCTTGTGAATGAGGGTCGTGATTGAGCCTCTGGAGTCGGGGAGGACCTCGCCATTCACCAAGAGTGCAGCGAAGAGGTCGCGGAGGGTTCTGGCTATCACCGCAGGTTCCAGAAGGTACATCTCGAAGGGTATTCCGTTTGGGCCTGGGGCTTTAAGCCGTGGGGATTTCAGTAGGGTTTCCATCACCTCCTGGATGGAAATAGGCGCCAGTAGAGCCTCATCAGCCCGTGGGTCAATGGGCGGCTCTGGAGCCCGCCACAGGAAGTCTTGGATGTCCGACGGGTCCACCTGGGTGGCATGGAAGAGGCTGGAGTAGAAGCGGTGTAGTTCCTGCGTGATGCGAATC
>JAKSZP010000855.1:0-26068 GCA_022478985.1 Massospora cicadina | reverse complement strand
TTATATTTTGCGTTCTACACCCTTGCCTGGGATACCATTGGCACAGGCACCATTCAAGGTGTCTTCTTATCCTTTTTATTAATGGCTAGTTTTTTAGCAAAGTGGGTTTGCATCCCACATCACCTTGCTGGGAACAAGAGAGTTATAGACACTCTCTCTTGACATCCAGGCTGATAAAAAAATCAAACTTGCACCTGACTTGGAGTACCACCAAGACTATGGAACTGCTGGTCCCAACAACACCCGTGCACTGGGTACTTACTCATCACTTTCCATTTGTACTGGGAAGCTTATTTTATCAGCCCCTGCAGTGGCTTTGGATAACAACACTTATGATATGCTCATAGGAACTCAGTTTATGATTGAGTATGATGGCATTATTAATATGAAGCAAGGGTTCTTGTCATTGCTCAATTATGAAGTTCCCTTAGTTATAGCCAATAATGGACCCAGCAAGAAGGAGTCCTCCTACATATACACCAACCTCACAAAAACAGCAACTAAAAAAGGGCAGGCTGCCAATAAGCTCTGCACCCCCTTTCTACCTCTCAAGTGGATAATAAGGCATTACACTACCATAACTGCAACACCCCTACCAACATTCTTGAGGGGGGCAATATCAGACATTCTCCTTTTTGATCTAAGAAAAAGAATATTGGAGGTATTAGTGTTTCCAATTCTGCTCCTATGATTGGTCCATCACCTGCCCAATTTTTAAATAATATTATGGATATCAATAATATGAGTACCCACAGCAAAAAGACCTTAGTGGATTCTCGGTGGAATCCTAATAACTGGAAAAATACAATTTATCACAAAAATTGGCTTAAAAAGGTAATAATTAATAATAGTAATACTCTGACTCCTCAGTCAAATTTAAGGAGTTAATATTGCATAGATTGGAACCTCCACAAGGCAAGAAGATTTTACCTGTCAATGATTGGGTGCAAGTCAACCAATTATTATCATCTGAGTCTAAATACCACTGAGGTGCAAAGATTTTACTCAAGGATGATAGGATAAAAGTTAGCCAATCAATACCATCCGAGTCTGACCACCACCAAATTACCCAATCATTACTATCCAAGTCTGACCACCACCAAGGTGAAAAGATTTTACTCATTGGTGATTGGATACAATATATCAAATCATTACTGCACAGGTCAGCTTTGCCTCCAAATTTTTTTATCTTTGATCTGATAGGTCAAAAGCCTATATTTCCTAATTTAGATAACTGAGCTTTGCATTCTTTTGCCTTGAATACCCCTGGTCTCAAAATTTGAACTAGTTTAAATAGGAAAAGCTAGTATCGAGAAAGGGACCTTTTCTGGTTTTTGCCCTGCCTGAATAATAAAAAACATATAAAACTTTAACAATCATTATTTATACTTTTAGTATAAAGAAAAATATCTTACTTTAATAAATTATTTGTGGCATCTATTGGCGGATCCCACAGACCTAATTTTTCACTTTGGTAATCAAATCTACTTAAAATACATTCACTGATGTACTGACTAATATCTGAAACCTTTGAGTCTGATAAAATCTATTTGAGTGGATGAGAATTGGCAAATATTATTGAATAATTAACCAAATGCTCACTTGAAGCTAATCGAGTCTAATAAGTTTAATCTATTTGGGTGAGTGGGTGAGAATTGGCAAATATTATCTTAATTCACCAAATTGCCACCTGAAACTAAATAAAAATCAGTATTAGAGTTTTAAGTAGATTAAGTAAGGATGATCAGCTCACCAGTTATGAGGGCAATAGCAAGGCAATTAGTCTGAGTGGCTCGAGAGTAGCACTGGCACATCCTATAGGCTATATCAGTGTGAGCTTATAAATAAACCTGAGCAATGCCAGGTAACTCCAATTTATAATATAAACCCTAAATTAATCAGTTCAAATTCTCTGGGAATAAATAAACCCAAGCAACTCTGGGCAACTCCGCTAGTATACATACAAAAGTAAATGTGTGTTTGTGTGCACGATGCCCAGCCAAAACTAGAGCATGTAGAGCTCTGAAAATTTGGCTATAGGTGGACGGGAGGGGGTCCGTGTGCACCTCGAAGCCAGATTTTTAATTTCATAGTAAAATAAAAAGTTTTATATGTTACAAGTGAAAATCTTATATGTTTTTAATGATAGTCGGTATATTGTTACAGCTGAGAAGTTTGATATTCGGTTGATTCGATAGTCTAAATGGTTTTGGCGAGCGGTTGGTGGTTTTGGGTTGATTAATAAGCTTAACGGTTCTAATAAAGGAGTTAGTGATTGGTTGATTCGATAGGTTAATGGGTTTTGGTAAGTGGTTGGTGGTTTTGGTTTCGATTTTGTTAAGTTTAGTTTTGCGAGGCAGATGGTGATTGGTTGATTTGATATATTCAATAGTTTTACCCAAGCGGTTTGGTGGTTTATCAATATAGATTATCTGATAAAGTTTAAAAACCATAGCAAAGCACAGGATTCTTGATGTTAGTTTCATATACTTAAAAACCTGCCAAATTTGTTCCCCTAGTTAATTAAATACTTTTGGCAAGTTAAGTAGAAGTTGAACTAGTAGTTTGGAAGATATTCACATACACAATGATCTTAAATATATAGAGAGATGTTTTGGGTAGCAGTTTGGTGTTATTTGATTGACTCGATAGGTTTATTTTGTTTGGCTGAGTGGTTGATGGCTTTTGGTCGAATCAATAGGACACATTTAGTTTTGAGGGGTGATTAGTTATTAGTTGATTTGATAAAATCAGTTAAGTTTAGCTGAGTGGTTGGTGGTTTTTGGTTGATTCGATTAGCAATAAAATTTGGCTGAGTGGTTATTGTTTATTTGTAGTATAAAATCTAAGTTAAATTTGAATATCTGAAATTCTATAGATACTGTAGCGAAGCACGGGTAACTCCGCTAGTTATTATATAAAAGTGATGAAGAGTACAATATTAACAAGCTTTTTAGAGCAGATTGTATAACAAGTATAGGTGCCCTAAAGTCAGCTTTATATATTGAAAATCACCACACGTATTTTTGATAAAATCTAGGTAGTTACTACTTACTTATAAAGATGAAAATCTATGTATGGATACTTAATCAGTGGGACAAAGTGTGTCATGCGACAAACTTTTGGAAATCTAACCAAAACCTCTTTATAATAAGTTGACTAATGAGAAATCACACACTTTATATATTTCAGGTAGCATCTTTAGCAATTGAGTTGATCTATTTATTAGCATTCTGAGCTTATATATAAAAGGCATTTAAATATTAGTCTGCTTATAGAATCAAGCTTTTGATTACTAATTATCAAAATTAACAGATGAAGGTTTAACCTAGTTTAGCAAATCTGGCTAATTACAATCAATTAGCATAACATCATAGATTTCTCTTACTAATTGTATGTATTACATTGATATCACAGGTAGTAAATGAAAAAATCAGTGTTCTCTAAATGCTGATATGACAAGATATTACTATTAACAAAAGAAGAACCATGCTATGTATTAAATTCTGAGAATTGCTTGCTTGATAATTAAGATCCTGCATGCTTAATAGGGCTGAAGTTCAGCCAAATAATCCTCAATTTCATCTGTGGCTTATGGTAATTAGACCGTTTTAAAACTCACTAGGTATATTCAAATATCTCTGACTCAGGCTAATTTTGGGCTCAATTTTTCTTTTGTGATTGGGAACTTCAACTGAGGAAGGCAAAGTTACTAGAAGTGGATCCCAAGATCTCCAGCTTATAGACACTTTTTAAAAGGGACTCCAAATAAAAAAAACAAAAAGAGATTGAATAAAATATTTTTTATTTAAGAATATTATTGGATAAAAATTTAATAGGCCAGGCACTACTATTTATACCTCTAGGGCATCTCCTGGCCACATTTGAGCATGTAACTTCAACAGATTATTTTCCAGCTCAGTTCAGCCCTTAAACTGATATGACTAAGGCCTATTGCTAGGTTTATTGGTGGCAAAATATTCTCATATTTTGGAGGATTTCAGAGATAAAAATTGTGACAAGTGTGCAAAATTAACCTAGGATCATCTCAAATGAGTTTCATCATACTTCTGATGAGATATAGATTTAGAGAAATTTATGCATTGATTTAAATAAATAATGCACATTTAATTGAGTCTGCAGCTCTCTCCCAATAGCATTAGGTACTCCCATTCAGGTGGTCCATGTGAAAGTGCTATCATTTTAATTATGAGGATTGGCATACAAAGTTTGCCATAGGGTATAAAATTGATCATGTTTACTGTCTATTTGCCCTTAGGATTTTTAGATCTTATCTTTGGGTTGACCCCAAACAATTTCTTATAGTAAATGGTTGATATTGATCCTAATTAGTCTGGACTAATTGCTGAGTTTTGTTGCAGAGATAATCAGTCTGAATGTGCAAGTGTAATCAGCCTGAGCTTTTGATAATATAATTAAATTGATGTTGCAATAATCAGCCTTAGCCATGTTTTTGCAATAGGCTTTAATTAGAGTATTAGCTCAAGCATTAAGAGGATAATTGGCCCACTCTGTTGGTTGTTGAAGGGTTTATTTTTGGGTCAACCCCCAGAGTCTAACATTTCCCCCCACTTGACTTAAACATAAGCCCTAAGATTTCCAATTAGCCTTCATTGATCTTGATCATTTGTTAATTTCAACATGAACTGCCAATGAGTCTGAGATTGGATCCTCTCCCCATCCTCAAGTGCAAACTAAAGTATTAATTAAATGTGATATAAATTTTTATTAAATTATTTTTTATATTTTAAATTTATTGCAAGGAAGGCCGACCAGGGGACAGACACTTCCAAATTTTGACCCAAAAGAAACAAAACTTAGTAACAGGGAATGCACCCCAGAGAAGCGATGCTATCTCTTGTTGCCAGCGGGAACGCCACCATGGGGAGGGGGAGGGGATGTGTGAAGGGGCTGTAGCCACTATTGAACACATGTGGAGGAAAGGGTCCAATTTGATAAACCAAACTGGAAACCAGGAGGAGACCAGCTGATGGTGACGCAGTGGGAGGTATCCAAATATCTACACCTGGAAGTGGTCCACCAAATGGGACCATAATCTATGGACAGCATCTGGGAGGGTGGGGTGGAGCCTGTGATGGCATCCAAGACAATCGTGTGGATAGTCCACATGGCAATTGCAACCACCAGAGCATAGAGGGAGGGTAAAAGGGGGAATTCCATGGATATAGCAAACATATCTCTTGACAGACTGAAGGGATGTGTTTGATCCTGGCCAAGCAGACTTTGGACTTTGCGCCATATCACTTTAGAGGTAGGACACTTCTCCAGGCGGTGGAACAGCGTTCCATACTGAACACACATGATGCAGGATGAGTGTAAAGCGTTAGAGCGCTCAGCCATTTGGTACACCCACCTCAGGCAGCGCCACACATGGAAGCGGATTTGAGGCTGCAACAGAGGGTGGTGTGCGTATTTCCAAATAGTCTTCTGGGTCTCAATGGAGTAAGGGATGTCCATCATGTCCAGGTAGTCCACCCTGGATAGGACATGGGGCCGTTTGGGGATCACGCCATCTTGAATGGGCAGCCCCTGTACCTCTTGTGTAAATTGAGGAGAGGGGCAGCCTCTCTGGGCTGTGTGTCCGCTGTACAAATTCTCCACTCAGCGCTTCACATGGAGAGGAGGATTCGTTTGTAGTGGGTTTTAGTACCGTGAGGACCTGTGGCTGATGGGTGGGAAGCCAGGTATTTCATCAAGGAGTGAGGGTTTGATGGATTGTTAAGGCCCAAGGCACAGGAGAAGTTGGAGTGGGCCGCACAGGACCAGTGTTGGGAGGGGAGCGTAGGGGCGGTGACAGCCACAATCCAGGTGCCCAGGATCTTGGCAGCATGGGCTTTGAAGTCAAGCAGGCCCATGCCACCATGATGATGAGGGCCAAACATGACCTCAAGCCGTACTGGTGGTGGGCGGCCTGACCAAAGCCACCCTTGCAGAAGGGC
Source organism: Massospora cicadina (assembly GCA_022478985.1). Classification (NCBI taxonomy): domain Eukaryota; kingdom Fungi; phylum Entomophthoromycota; class Entomophthoromycetes; order Entomophthorales; family Entomophthoraceae; genus Massospora; species Massospora cicadina. The sequence goes on along the minus strand of JAKSZP010000855.1, from coordinate 20,087 downwards.
ATACATGGATTTAAAAACCTGGGGAGAAGGCGATGGCGTGGGCTCCAAACCAGACTTTGGAGATGAGCATAGAGTTGGCTAAAACAATCCTGCCAGTAAGGGAGGTAGGGTGGGCTCTGAGGGAGGCGATGCGCTTCGTCACATTGTCTAGAATATGACTTTCCATTACTGCTGAGGCATACCCGCCTGCCTCCACCCACATGCCCAGATGGCGGACAGGTCCTATGGTAGGGCATGGCATGAAGGGGAGCACTAGTGGGGCAGTGTGGGGTGAGCAGGGAGGGCGAGCAAATGTGCGAGCAGATGGGCCAGGCTGGGCACTGGTCGCTGGGGCCCAGCATGCTTGATACCAACCAAGGGAGATGATTTTGGTTTTGGAAGCGTTCAGTGCAGCATTACTTATCTGGAAATATTCCTGGATGAGAGCTTCAAGCGCGCGTGCATCTTTATTATTAGACACTCCAACCACACAGTCATCTGCAAACGCCATAATCTTGACTGGGGCTTGGCCTGGTACATGGACCCCAGTGAGGTGGACATTCATGTTTCAAAGTAGTGGGTCAAGACTGAAGTTGTATAAGAGTGGGCTAAGGTGATCCCCTTGTCGTAAGCCCCTTTGAGGGCGGACTACTTCTGTTAGGAAGCCAGAACCATGCACTGCCATTGTTGCAGATTTCGTGAGCAGCATTACCCAGTTGATGAAGCGAGGGGGTAAGCGGAATTGATGGAGGCAGGCCCTGAGGTATTCCCAGTTTACTCTATCATAGGCCTTCTGTTGGTCCAAAAATACAAGTGCCCCAGAGGCTGTGGACTGGCATGCATTAGCCACAGAGTGCACGTTGTTTCAAATTGACCTTCTGGGTATAAAACTGAATTGTTCTGGGGAGATGGTGGCAGAAGCTAAAACTCCTAAATGGTTAGCCATGAGTTTAGTTAAAATTTTTGTATTTATGTTAGTTAAAGAAATGGGGTGCCAATTGGCTAAGTCTAGCTTGTCCCCTTTCTTGAAGAGTGTGACGGTGAAGGCCTCTTGTCCTCCTGGTAGAAGGCGCATTTCCAGAAGGCTCTGGTTAAGGGAGGCAAGCAGCAGTGGGGATATATATTTGAAGTACACTTTATAGAATTCATATGGAATGCTATCTGGGCCTGGGCATTTTCAATTTGGTGCACCGCGGATGGCTGTCCAGAGTTCATTCAGAGTAATCAAATTCATTAATTCTGGGTATCAGAAAATGGTGCAGATATGAGTGTGGTCAAAAAATTTTGCCACTTCAGCTGGCTGAATTGGATCAGATCAGTATAACTCGGAGTAATACTTTTGTATTTTGATTGCCACTTCAGCTGGCATATCCACAACAGAATCATCCAATCTCTGAACCTGTATGCAGGCCATGCTCTGGCATGGTGCAAAGAATTTTTAAAAAAATATGCAGTGCACTTGTCACCCTCTGTAATGCGTTTGGCCCTGTACTGAACACAAACCCAATGTTTGTGTTGTCTTTTGAGTGCGTTGAGGTGGGCAGCTGCTTCTGCCCACTTCTGGCCCCATGCAGGGCTGTAGCCTGTCGCTGGGATGTTAGATTCCAGGTGTGCCAACTCTGCCAGAGCGCGCAAAATGACAGCTGATGTAGCTCATGAGCATCAGGAGGAGAGTTGGCGAGAGTGGCAGATGATATCTTCTTTGAAGATTGATCATGTGGAAATTGGGTCCACACAAAATGGTGTAACAAACTCTCTTGCCAGAGTTGATGATTCCACCCAAGTGGAAAATCCTGGTGACGCAAGTTCAAGAGGGCAGAGTTTGCACCAATGTGGGGCCTTAGCCACTGTGACAGGTAAGTGGTAGGTTATTGAGACCAGCCAGTGGTCAGAGAATTCAATTTTTGTTGTTTGAAAGTGGGAAATGTGAGATTGAAATTTTTCCAGTGTGAGGATAAGGTCAATGCGGGTCATGGACCTTAATTGGCCGTTGTGGATGTGGGGGCGCATCATGTTTTTGAGAAGCAGGGCTTGCCGCAGCAGTGTATCTATTAACCCAAGGGTGGCCTTTAGAACGTGAAGTTCTACGTGGCCCTGGGGGGTGTGAGAGGAGGAGGGCCAACTGTCCATGGGTGAGTTTAGCCAACAGTTCATGTCACCAACTACAAAAGGGTCAGGGGGGTAACAGAAGGGATTTGACCAATGAGAAAATTTTTTGACACTCTCGTGCACAGGTTGGGGCATAGATGTTGATGATAGCATGCATCACATTGGCCCACAAGAAAGTGACAATGAGGAATCAGCCATTGAGGAAGGATTCCGATGATAAAAATTTAAAAAGATTGTTTTTCTGAACTAGCACCCCACAGTGCTCTGACCAGAAGGTTAGGGAAGGGAGGAGCATGGTTTTTCAAGCATCTTCATAACCTTGCAGACAATGGGACTCCTGGATGGCCAGGATGTCCATGGGTAAATTTTTTTGTAAAAAACTCAGTTTCCTAGCTTGGGATGGTGAGGCCTTGAGTCTGGTGATATTCAATGTCCCTAAAGTGAAGGTTTTCCCCGTTGCACCTTAGGTGCGAGGGGGTGGGCACCTGGGCCCACTAGCCTCCTCTAGATCCCCACAGGCCTTCATGGCAGCATGGGTTTTTGCAGCAACACTATCAGTAGTTTTGTTAATTTTAGCAGAAAGATTCACGTTGGCTTTTGCCTTCGCTTTTTGTTTCCCCAACATTAAATGAATTTTTTGCAGTGCAGATGAGTTCAGTGCACCAATGTTTGGGTCAAAATTTTTTTTCAGGTAGGTTGGAAACCAAGTCGGTTTCAACTGGGGCTTGGTTGCAAAGGTCAGGTGAGATTGAGTCACCCATCAGATCCTCATATTGGGTGGCCCAATTGGCATGGGCTTCCCAATCTGATTGGTTGAGGGATTCCTGAGTTGCTTCTGCCATGAAGGTTTTGATGTCCTCCTGGCGTTGGGAGTGTGGGATAGTGGATGTGACTTTGGCCGTTTCCTTGGCCGTGGCCCTGTGGTCCTGTTTGGCCTTCTTCCGCTCTTGAGGGGAGATAGGCTTTAATAGTAGGTAGCAGCCTTGTGCTCCCCATGGGAAAGCCTCTTTGGTGCTGGTGGTTGGTTTGTAGTGCGCCTCTCCGCTGGCCATGGCCACTGAGGGGTGCTCTTGGAATGTGATGCCCTCCTTGGTGGGGTATGCGTGTGCCTTATGGCTGAACGCATCACAGTGGGTGCAGATGGGGGGGGTGCGTTGTCTATGGTTACCTGAAAAGGGTGGGTGGTATGCCCTTCATTATTGATATATGTGGAGTGCAGGATCTGGGTTAGGTCCTTTGCAATCTCCTTGGTTGGAGTCAGAACTGCAATGGCTTTGCCAGTGCACAGGTGTGGCATCAGCGTAAAGCATTGCATCTTGAAGGATTGTATTTTGCCATATATGGTGAGACCATCTTTCAGGTGCTGCTCCAGAATGGCACGTTTGACTGTAGTGGGCAAAAAATTGAACGTGAGGAAAATTTGGTTGGATTTTGTCCATCTGGTGCATTTGGTTTTGATGACCCATTGCCCTTCAGGGAGGTCAATCACTATGCGTACCACAGCAGCTTCATCTGCTGCCTCCTTGTTTTCAAAACTGAGGTCCTGCCAACCATGTGACATGGAGTGAGGAGCAACATACACCATTGTCAGGAAAAAAGTGTGCACATCCCCACAAAATTTTTCCCATAATGCTGTTTGTTGGATGTCCAGAAACACCCAGACTCCATATTCCACTGACAAGAGTGGTTGGGAGTGCGGCGTGTTGATGTACTGGTTGCATTGCGCTTGCCAAGCAAGGATTTCTGGGGGAAAATAGTGACCACCAGGTTTTTATTTTTTTTCTATTCCACCAGTTTCTCTGGGGCATTTTCGCACATTGGAGGTCGTGGGCCTACCACCTGTGCCTCTTACCTTACTTGCCCAACTGCTCCCTGACATGGGCGCAGACTAATCTCCTCTGTGAGATTATCAAACTAGATTCAGACTTGAATTTAATAGGTTGCAAAAGTGATTACAACAAGAGAGAAAAGTTAATTTATTTTTTATACTTTTTTATTTTTATTATTATTTTATTATCTTTTTTTTTCTTTTCTTCTTTTATTTAATATTTTATTTTATATTTCAATGCTAATATTTTTTAATTTTTTAATTGGCCATGCTCTTGAACCTTTTTATAAACTTTATGTAAAGAGAGTGTCCATAACTTTTCTATTCCCAGCATGGTAGCGCATGGTGCACAAGGCCAACACCAGGGAACTAGTCATTAGTACTAGAATTACTAGAGCCCAGCAGAGGGTGCTTAAGCTAGAATAACTTAGATCAAGAATGGTTATCCTTAGAGATATTAACCAAAAAGGAAGCCATGCGGTGCATGGAGTGGTAGTGTATAGGCACCCTAGGCTGAAGGGAACCTGGGCGGCTCAACAGTGCACAGGCAGATAGATTTAAAGTACTAAAATTAAATGGTTAATGTTGTGCAATACCTCCTTGAAGAGGTCTGCACACGGGATTGTCCAAGATAACATAATTATTAAAAACAGTGTACTAGCAAAGGCGTTTATTATGAGGGAAGTTGACTAATGAGAGAGATTGGTCTCAAATAATGGGATTTAAGGTAATTCAGGTGAACAATTAATTAAGGGAAGTAGGTCTAAGATGAGGTACAACAATAGACTCATGCTTTCATCAGGCAATAAACTGTACTTGGTAATTAATCAAACTTGGGTTATTGATTGTAGGAAAGGCCAACCTGAGCTGAGAATTTTAAAACCAAAAATGGTTACAAGACCCCATTACTAAGAAAAAACAAAAGAAAACTGTTTTCATTTAATCTAAAGCTAGTTCATTTTAACACCCCAGCTGTTACAAAGGGCAAACTTCTCTTGCATCTCTAGGACCAACCTGGGCATACCTAGCCTTTACCCAGCGCTGATCCAAGGTATGCTTGAGGTCAAGGAGGCTAGCCAATTTCACCTTCTTGGCCTCCTGAAATGCAGCTTTGCCCATTGTGTTTGTCCTCCTGATTATGTCATCTTTCAGCCATGACATTACCATCTCCTCCTTTTGGGGCTCCACCCCCTCTCCAGGGGCTTGTGCCAGAGAAAAGTTCTTGTAGGCTGGGGCCAACTTCATAATGGCAACAGTTTTTTGACAGAAATCTGGCAGCCTGGGAAAACGCTTGTGAAAAATGTTGATCAAGTCTTGAGCATGTGCACAGTCACACGCTTGTACCCAACTATTTTCTGCTGCATTAAATCCCTTTCAGGGTACCAGGTACTCAAGTCTTCTTTTTACATGGCAGGAGGCTATTATTTCCTCCACTTCCCACTCTGGTACCCCATCCATGAGATAAGCCTCAGAAGTCTCTGGAGAGGGGCCCTTGAACAACTTCAATCTGCTCTCATGAAAGATGGAAAAGATCTGAAATAAAGAGGGATGATCTAACTGGTACAAGGTGTGGCCCACCTTTCTTATAACATGGTAAGGGCCAATCCTCTTTGGTCCCATCTTTTTGCATAGCTGCTTGATAGGGACGTTTATGAGCATTAAGCATCATGAGATTCCCTTCTTTGTACGCTGGATCCACTTGTCACTTATTATCAGCATTCTTCTTATATACTTGCATTGCCACCTCCAAACTTGTGGAAACCTCCTGGTGTACTTTCTTGATAGTCTTAGAAAAGTCCACCACCACTTCAACTTTTGATCCACAGTGGGTTCCATGTTAAAGGTGGGCTAAAACCATGGTTGGAAAAAAGGGGGAACAACTAATATGAATGCACAGTGTTATTTGTAGCTAAACTGGGCCATAGAAAGGTGAGGTACCAAATCTGAATGATCTTCAGCAGTGTAACATTGAAGAAACTGTTCTAAGCACTGGTTTACTCATTCAGTCTGCCCATCTTATTGTGGGGTGATAGGCAGTTGAATGGCAGGGGAAATATGAAGAGTGTTACACAATACTTCCTAAAAGAGAGGTAAACAGGGTTCCCAATCACTAATAGTTTTGGGAAACCTCATGAAGCGCAAACACATGAGTGATGAAGATCCTAGCCATCTAAGCTGCGGTTACTGTAGTTCTGAAAGGAATAAAGTGGCAAACTTCATAAAACGGTCCACTACTACCATGATGGCATCATAATCATCAGAGACAGGCCTTTACAATGAAATCTACTGATAGGAAAAAGCCCAAGGCCCTTCCATCCTTTTGAACTGGTACCAAAGACTCCACTAGTAATTGTCAATTTGGTTTTAATTGATTGCAGATCAAGCACTCTTTAAAATACCTTCCCACCTGTGTGGGTGAACCCTTCCAATTATAGGTGCATTGAATGAGCTAATAAAGTCTTTTCTTTTCCAGGATGGCCAATGGCGATTCCTTCATGATGGCTTTAGATGATTTTCAGGTGAAGTGGCCCAGAAGGAACCCATAGGCACCCCTAAAACCACACCATATCATCCTTCACATGATAACCTCTGGTTAGATCCTCCTGATTCAGTGCACTCTTAACAAGGAACATCATAAAATTTGGCTGATAATGGCTGAGAAAGGTCTACCTTTCTGAACATACTGTATTCCTCTGAATTTTCCAGAGGAGCAAGCACGGGCCTGTTGGCCAGGGAAGAGGTTAAAACACAATCTTCCCAGTGGAATCATCAACTGGGTATTATAAACCTCTACCTCCTTTAGATTGAGAGCTAATGCAGATTTGTAGCACAAGGCATCCGCTAACCCATTCTTCTTGCCCTTGGTAAGCTCATAAAAAATGCAAATTGAGTAAGGGTCTCATGACAATGGGTCTGCCATGGAGTTAAGACATGAGGTGCACAAGGTACAGTAAGGCATGATGATCTTTATGTATTTGAAAAGGTTGGGAAGAGCCATGAAAGTGATGGCGCCAATAAATCAACTCCTCCACCACTGCTAAGAACTCTTTGTCATAGATGGCATAGTTTAACTCAGGAAGAGACATCTTTTTAGAAAAATATCTCACCGGATACTCTATTCCATTTTTACCTACTTGTAATAAGGCAGCTGCTATGGCAAAGTTGAAGGCATCAGTAGACACAATGAACTCCTTATCAGGATCTACATGGTAAAGGATGGACGTGGACAACAGGGTGCACTTTATTGTTTGTAAAGCTTCCTCCAAAACTGGGGACCACTGAAGCACTTTTGCATCAATTGCCTATACAAGGGCACTACCACTTCAGTCAGATTTGGTGTAAACTTCTTGAGGAATGTACACATCCCCAAATAGCTTCTCAATTACTTGACTGAAGTTGGGGTAGGCCACTCATGAATTGCATTTTCCTTATCTGATGTTATCATGTGCCCTTGGTCAAACATGACATTGCCCAAAAGGTAACCTGGTACCTAAAAAATTCGCACTTGCTGATCTTCAGCTCGGCTGGCTGCCTCAAACCTCTCCACCACTCGCCAAAGGTTTACTGCATAAAACTCCTGATCAGGAGAAAACACCAAAATATCATCCATGTAGGCAACTGTGCATACCCCCAGCAGTTCCCCAAAGCTGCATCAATATGGCATTGAAAGATAGCATGGGCATTTTAAGCCCAAAGGGCATGACCTGAAACTGAAAAATCTCTTTTCTGGTACAGAATGCGGTTAAGCATTTCTGTGTATTCTTTTACAGATCTGATTGAATGCATTTAGCAATCCAGTTTGGAAAAGACTTTAGCCTTCTCCACATAGCGTGCAATCTGTGAATTCAAAGGGATGGAGATCTGGTATAAAAAATTGTTTAGGTTCCCATAATCTACACAAGGGTGTAAATTTCCACTGTCTTTCTCCACAAAGAGAAGTGAGGAGCATACAGGGGAGTTACACTGAATAATCATGCTTTGGCAAATGCTCCTTAATCCACACATCTAATGCTGCTTCCTCCCATACAGTCAAAGGGTAAATCGGAGAAGATATGCACACCAGATCAACTGTGAGCTTGAACTCGCAAGCAAACTCTGAATGAGCAGGTAATTCATTGGCTGAAACCGCATCAAATGAAGATTTCAGACCCTCCAAACAGGAAGGTAAAAATACCTTCAGTGAAGGCTTTAACATTGGAGTGAGACTGAGGGTTTGGATATTGGTCCAGCGGGGCAAATCTCCCTGGAAGTTAGCCTCAGACAAAGAAACAATTAATGTATGACCATGCTTTAATGTTTAGGATAGAGTATTGTCTCTCAAGTTGGTCCTGACTTCGAACTTGTGCCACCCTTTCACTCCCAAAATAATGGGGTACAATGTGTTTTTGATATCTTGGAAATGGTCCATTAGAAGATACTTGTCCACTTGATAATCCACTAACCTTAGTACCTTCAGGGTGGGAATAATTTGAGAAGCCCCTCCCCTCACCATAACACTTGGCAAGTAACTAAGCTTAAGGTAGTCAGCTAGGACTTGGTTAATAAAATTCTCAAAGGCCTAGTATCCACCAGAATAGTAGTGCTAATTTTACCTGAAGGGGATGAAAGGGTATCAGTTAGCAAAAAATATCCCAAATGATCTTTATTCATAACAGACAATGCCAAAACCCACCAGAGAACTCTTCCCCAGGTATAAGCATGCCTCACGGGTATGTTTTTGAATCATAGAATGGAGAGGGAAAATTGGCCACCCTTGCTGCTGAAGCCACATATCCCACCATATCTTCTGCAGTTGCATAAACATTCTTATATCTTCAAAGGTAATTTCTTTTCCACCTCCTGAGTTCTGATGACATAGTAGGGGACAAGAGGGGGTCCTCAGGGCTAATTCATATATTGGAATGGGGGCTTTGTCAAAGCTGTAAGAGAAGAGACATGTCTTGATAGTATATGTGGAAATGGCATTATAAAATGTATTTTGGGATGTAAATGACCCTATACTCCTTTTTCACAACAGGTGTATGACTTTAATCAAAGCCAACATCCCCAGTTCTTTCAATGATGATCCCGCCTGCACCATCAGAACATGGTGCTTAAAGAAAACGATTTTCTTGTGTTCATTTTATTAGATTCAGTGGAAAGTCAGAAAATAATGACTCTCAGATTATAAAGTGACCGTATACACCAGGTATGGGCACAAAGGGTGAATAACTTTTAGTCAAAGTTAGTAAGAAAAATGAAAGACTGCTCTGACCCTCAGAAAAATGCAAAAACAGTTGTGATAACCACTGAAGCCATGGCCACCAGCTGGTGCACACTGGTTGCACTTTGAAAAATTCCCACATAGAAAAAGTTCATGCATGTAAAAGTAAGTAGTTGGTTGACTAATGTAAGGAGAGTGACTATAACTCTCCTATTCCCAACGTGGTAGTGCATGGTGCACAGGGCCAACGCCAGAGAACTGGTCATTCATACTAAAATTACTAGAGCCCATCAGAGGGTACTTAAGCTAGAATAACTTAGGTCAAGAATAGTTATCATTAGAGAGATCAACCAAAAGGGAGCCATGCGGTGCATGGAGTGGTAGTGTATGGGCACCCTAGGCTTGAGGGAACCTGGGTGGCCCAACAATGCACATGCGGAAAGATTTAAAGGAGTTAAAATTAAATGGTTAATGTTGTGCAAGACCTTCTTGAAGAGGTCTGTACATAGGATTGTCCAAGATAACATAGATATAAAAACAGTGTACTAGCAAAGGGGTTCATTATTAGGGAAGTTGACTAATTTGAGAGATTGGTCTCAAATAATGGGATTTAAGGTAATTCAGGTGAACAATCAATTAAGGGAAGTAGGTCTAAGATGAGGTACAACAATAGACTCATGCTTTCATCAGGCAATAAACTGTACTTGGTAATTAATCAAACTTGGGTTATTGTTTGTAGGAAAGGCCAACCTGAGCTGGAAATTTCAAAAACTGAATGGTTACAACACCCATTCACTGAGAAACCAAAGAAAACTGTTTTCAACTAATGCAAAGTTAGTTCATTCTAATGCCCATGCTGTTACACAGGGAAAACTTCTCTTGCATCCCTAGGACCAACCAGGGCGTACCTAGCCTTCACCCAGCGCTGATCCAAGGTATGCTTGAGGTCAGGGAGGCCAGCCAGTTTCACCTTCTTGGCCTCCTGACATGCAGCTTTGTCCCTTATCTTTGTCCCCCTTATTATGTCATCTTTCAGCCATGACACTTTAAGCGACCAAAGTTATATATAAAATTAGCTTTTACTTCACTGTTAACATGTGGTGTTTTCTCCATGTTGGTTAAGGTATGCAAATCAGCCATTATAACAACATTGTTAAGGCTAAGTAGGTCTTTAATGTTTTTGTTAGAGTATCCAGCTCAGTTCAAACATAATTTTAAAGTCATTGTGCTTTTAATTTAAGCTCAGATAGTTTCTTTGGCCCAAAGTGGCATGTATGGTGAGACATTCTGTGCTTTTAGATGTAAGGTCAATCAGGCTTGTATCAACATAAGCCCCCCCACTATGATAAGATCCAGGGAGTATGAGATTTGCACATCAGAGCTAGTTTCCATTTTGTTGTTATAATCTTATTTGGCTGAATATGCCAGGAACTGGTTATGTTGGTCCATTTCAGAGAGTGTCACCAATTTTGGGTGAGTACCAGTTGTTAAATTCTGAGGATTGCTTACTTGATAATTAATATTCTTCATGCTTAATTGGGCTGAGGTTCAGCTGAATGATCCTTGATTTCACCTGCAGGTGACAGTAATTAAACTGTTCAGAAACTCACTAGGCATATTTAAATAGCTCTGACTTCTGTTAAAATTTATAGGGTTATTGATTATTCTCAGCTTATAACCCCTAAATTAATTAACTGCACAGGTTTTTTGTCATACAATTCTCTGCGTTGTTTAATAGTGAAATATATCATTTGATAACAGTATGGAGACTATTATCCATAGTTGAATAAAGTACTAGAATTAGGCCCAACGCTTAGCCAGTATTTCCTCTCAAAATACTTAGGATGTCCTTAATAGGTATCTAGTCCCAGTACTGCCTAACTAAATTCACACTCAGATCCTCATTTATGGTTTCTCTCTGTGAACACAGTTGAAATCAAACCCCAAATTGATTCAGCTTCCCTTTTCTCGATCCCCGCTCAGATCCTTACACTTTATCCTAAAGAGTCTCCTAATTAGAACACACAGCAATAATTTTCCTGAAAATGAATAGAACTCTAGATGGATTTTATAAATCATATTAAGATAATACTCTGGTAATTTGTGGGTTCTGCTAATTTGTATATTTTTTATTAGTGAATTATTATGGGATTTATAGTGAGAATTTGATGCCCAACCTCAGTTGGCACCTCCTTGATGAAACAGAAGCCTTTGCTGTTGAATTACCCATCCTCATCTCATCAGCAATGGTCTTCCCCATTCTGCTAAGATTAAATCATTTGACATCCTCAAGGCCTAAAATGAAAAGAGGCAGAAAACGTGTCCCTAACGTTTTCCTCTCAATCCAAGCGAAACAACCATATTTGGCAAGCCACCTGTTTAGGTAATGGGACTTGTTACCCATTAAGGCAGGTCACAAACCAACTGATCAATTCATTAGTTGCTTAGGGCATCACCCACCTCACAACTTTAATCCTTAAAATTTTCAATCAGTTGGTGATGAAACCCAACTGATCCCAATTTGTGCACCTGATAGTTAATCATTAATCAACTATCAGATGCCCCTATTTTGTCAGCAACTCTGCCCAATGAGATCTTAAGCATTCATCTGGATTGATCCCCAATGGATCCAACCCAGTCAAATAACCTAAAATCCCCAAAACACTGTTACTCCAAAATCAGTGTCAAACAATATCCAAGTCACTTTGCTATAGGGAAATATCCCCTAGTGACCCTTGGTAATCTATCCAGCTGGGAATATGGGCAAAAATCCCAACACATCCCCCTCTTGCCTAGATTTCCAGCAAGAAAAATATCAGGACAGAGGAACACTGCTTTGGACACTCAGTCAAATACTTCATTTGTTCAAGCGGAATATGACCAATCAGTACTCAATGCTGCTTGGGACAACTTTTGGCATATGGTCTCTCTTCCTCTTCATCCTTGCTACCGCCTACTCAGAGTGCAATCCATATGACCTTCTGTCATGCCAGGCTGATTGATTTATTCATGATGATATTAATCCCAGGATCCAGTTTTCCCTCATCAGGGCATATGACCCACTGTCATATTCAGGATCCTTGGTCCAGTATCCACAATTTCTGATTTTCTCCTCATCTTTAACAGGAACCTTGCCATCAATGTTTCATGATTCAATTAAGAATGCTCATTTTATGTTTTGCTCTTGTTATTTTCTCAAAATAATCTCTTACCTCATATTCTTAATTCTTTTAGGAAAGCTTATCTCATTAATTTTGAGATTAATTTCTTCAAAATTAGAGCTTAATTGATTTCAGAGTGCATAATATTGACTATCATATAAATCTGACATCTCCCCTCTGTCCAGCTCATATGTCAAATTCTGAGTCTCTGTACCAACAGCTGCTTAATAGCCTGTCTGATAAAGACCTTCAGCTCTTCCAGCTGATGAGTCAATCTGCACGCTGGAACCTCATCTATGGTTCTTCCAGGACTCATACTCCCAGTCAAATACCAGTAGTTAGTCCTTCCATGGAATTACCAGAAATGGTAACCAACCCTGATGAACCCAGGTTAGCAATTGTCTCAAATGACTTGCAACCAATCCTTCCTCTGTCATTGATTATTGAGTTAGATTTGAAACTCTCCTAGATTTGGCTCAATTTGCAGGTACTTCTATCATCATCAAAACTTTTGAAGAAATGTCCTCCACTCTCAATTGCTTGTTCCTCACTGGATTAAAGTTTCTTTCAGAGTTCCTCTTCTGACTCAGTCATTATAAGCCAGCTGTCTTAGCTACAGAACTAGCCATTAGAAACAGTGTACATTTCAAACTCCCCTATGCAGAATTAAGGGCCCAAGTCACTGAGACTTTTCCCATAGCTCTGAACATTTCAATCTTGGAAATATTCTAGACTGAGATGTTGCACCCTATGCTCTTCACTTTGCTGGCCAAGTTCTTTGAAGTTGGGCCATGAAGCTTCCAGTCCCACCCAGCTTTCATTGCTCATTCTGCTTTAGCTTCCAAGAAGCTTGTAGTCATTGCCTGCAAGATGCCGTTTGCTCATTGCATGACTATCTCATCTATGGCATGTCTCATTGGTATCTTACACTAATGGCATTAATAGGGGGCATGATTCAGCAGCCCCTTCCTAGTATCCCTTGCTCAATGACAGCCCATATGTCCAGTGTTCTTAATGAAGCCCATTGGCAAGTGCTCAAGACCAATCTTATGGCTCTGGTACCATATTGGGATTACTTAGGGTTATTTGCCAACTGCCTCTTCTTGTACTGTTGCTTTCCTCCCCACTCTGGGGTATTGCATTTGGCATCTTCTGACATTTCTATTTCTCTTCCCCTATTCTTTCTCACAGGGATCTGCATCCACTCAATGAACTTGGTTTTAAGTAGGTCTAGCTCTCACTAGCGTCTGACCTCACATATATTTCTGATTAGTTATTTATTCCTACTGCAATTCATCCTTCCTCTCCCAAGAGGTGACATATGTAGAATTATCCCCAAATCAAGGATAACAATAAAAAATAAAAAATAAAAAAAGATTTTTTTCTATTCATATTGATAATCTTTTTTTCAATATTTTTATCAATTTTCTCTTTCTTCTTTTTTTATGGGACTTGACCTTTTTTCAGTTTAGCAGTACATCTTTTTATTTTATCTTCCTAAACTGGATCCTAGGTATACTTAGACCTACCAGTTTTCTATGGTTCAAAGGCCTTACTTTTTTAAGACTTAACTATCTAGATTGGTTCAGCGGTCCTTTTTTCAGACTTAGCCAAATTATTAGGACATAACCAAATTAATGATTCAGCAGTCCTTTGGAAACTCTTTCTTTCATTATTATTTTTAAATCCATTGCTTTAAATACTTAGAATGGACTCAATTTACTATCCTTCCATCCAAGTGGTTCTTGATGGAGTAGGCATCCATCACTGTCTTTGTGATAATCTCAAATGAAACCAATCACAATGCATCCAACTTGTTTCTTCTCACAAAACCATGCAATTCATAATAGACAACTCTTTCACCTATTTGATATTATAATAATGTCAGTTAGTTCTTATTGTCTATCAATTTCACTCAAATACTTTTCTTCAAAGGCATATCAAATGCTTATGATTGCATTTTGATCAGGATATTCATCAATCACTTCAGTTACTGTTCAGCACTCATACCTGATGCTGCTCCACCAAATATAAAATATATGGCAACGTGGCCCTCCTCCCATATAGTAACTTAAACTGCATTTTTTTCCATCACCATATGATGACTGATATTGTAGGCAAACATCACCAAACTCAATTATGTTACCCACATAGAAGTTCTTCCTGCAACCAGCTTCCTCAGCGTCACAGACAATGTCCCATTAACTCATTATGCCAGTCTGTTTGTCTCTGGCTGGTAGGTTACAGACACAACTCCTCAGATCACTATTATTTCATTATATATGGGATCACATGAGATGTTAAATTTTTCCATTATTGCTCACCAGGATCCGTAAGCATACATGTTGGTATACTACTTGATCTAGGAAGAACTTTGCAGTATGGTAACGTCTACTTTTGCCAGGGCCTTTGTCTCAAACCATCTTGTCAGATGATTTATTGCAACTATTAAATACTTGTTTCCATGTGCTCATTGTCAGCAGTCTCACCACATTGATGGACACCATATGCTAAGCAAATCCAGGGCGGACCAGTCAGTATTCAGTCATATTCTTATATGGCTTGTGCAACTGGCACTCCACACAGAAAGTTAGATAGTCCATGACATCATAGTTGATAGACTCCAAGTAGTAGTACTGGTGAATATGGTAAGACACTTTTCTCAGGCCTCTGTGCACAACAACCTTATGAGCGGCTTGAACAATAGCTGTTCAATTTGACAGCTTTGGGAATAGTAATTGCTTCCCACTGATCATCTTGAAAACTTGTCCATCTTTGGTCTTAGTGTTTTCTATCACTTTTTTAAAGTGTACCTTGGTTTTTCTTGGGGCTCATTCCTGATTTCTCCATTGTCCATTCTCTGTAATAGCTCATCTGCTTGCTGGTATACCATCTGAACCATTGGTAACTATGATAAGCCATCCACATTCTGATGAGAAGCCCCCGCTTGGTGGACTATCTCCTAATTGTAAGCCTGTAGCTTTAGTGTCCATTGGTCCAGTCGTCCTTCTGTTTCTCTTAAATTGTGCAGCCAACGCAACAAGGGATGGTCCATCACCACTTTGAAGTGCATTCCATGGATGTACACCCAAAACTGTTTACATGTGTAAATGAACACAAGGCATTAACACTCAGTTACAGTGTAATTCCTCACAGTGGCTGAGAGTGTCCATCTCACATATACCACCAGATGTTCATCCCCAAGTTCATCTACTTGGCTCAATATGGCACCGATTGCAATCAACAAAGCATTGGTTTGTATTATAAATTCCCAATCAAAATTTGGATATTTCAGAATCAGAGAATCCATTAAGTTCTGGTGTAACTCATCTAAGGATTTCTGGGCTTCTTCATTACAAACAAATCCTTTCTTCAGATCCTTCAACAGATGGAATAGGGGCTCAGTGATTCTTAAAATTTTCCAAATAAATCTTCTATAGTATCTGACCATTCCAAGGAACACTTTTATATCTCAGAAATTCTTTGGCACAGTCATTCACTCTATGGCTTCAATCTTCTGGGATTGCAGCTGAAGTCCACTATAGTTGATCACAAATCCCAGATACTCCAATTCTTTTCTGAAGAAGTGACACTTCCTCAGCTTAATATTCAGGTTGGCCATGGATAGTCTCTTGAACACTTCATCCAATTGGTGAAAATGGTGAGTAAAAGTCTTACTGAACACATTTATATTATTCCAAGTACACCAGGACGCATGACAACTTAAAGTCATTTAGTATTGTATCCTTAGCCCTCTGGAACGTCGCAGACGCATTACACAGACCCTGAGGCATCCTCGTTGGTTGATACAGCCCCTGCGTGATGATGATTGCACATTTCTCCTGGTTTTTCATTGGAAAATTGATTTGCCAATGTCAAGATATCAGATCCATTTCAGAGAAATACTTTGCTTCTCTCATTTAATCTAATGCATTATCAATTCATGGTAGTGGGTAAAAATCCTTCTTTGTAATCTTGTTTAGCTTCCAATAATTGATCACCACCCAACTAATGCCATCCTTCTTCTTCACAATCAGAATAGGGCTCACCCAGGGACTCAATGACAGAACTAGAAGCCCATGCTTCACTAGTTTGCTTATTTCTTCCTCCACTACCGCTTTGGCCACCTTTGACCATTAGATTTGTCTCATTCTGATCAGCAAATTTTCCCCAGTATTGACCTTTTGAATCACATTTCTTGTGCATCACAAATCATGTCATCCTGGACAAATACTTCCCAATACTTTTCAAAGAATTTGAGCACCTCCTCCTGCTGTCCTTCTGTCAGATCAGCTAATTGCTAATGATTAACTAACAAATTGATGCTTTTGGTTACCACTGCTGGTAATCCCATTTCATCATAATTCCCAAAATTGTGAAATTTCCTCAATTCAGCCATCAGGATTAGGTGAATAAATGTGACGATCTGATTATTCTCAATCTTCATTAGGTTTTTGCTTGAATTTTCCAGTAGAACTCAAATTTCTCCATAGCCTGGCATAATTATTCCAGGAGCCACTCAAGGTTCTACTCTGGACTTCTTTCATGGGCTTCCAACCTTCCCATATAGCAGCTCTGGTATCCCTAATGTCAACCCATGTTGACTTTTATTTGTAATCCTGATGGTATGGTTCTCTCATTCTTGATCCTCAGAGGAATTCCTAAATTTTCTAGGATTTTCGTCGGCATCTCTCATTGATTCCAGCTAACTAGTTGGTATCAAATTGGGATAATGCTGTCATTGTATATCAGATTGATGAAGTTGTTTCTTATACTCAATAGAGCTTCCCCATCCTTCTGATATACTAATGATAATGTCTGACCCAATATGGTCAACGTATTATCCTCAAAGTTACATTTAACTCCATACTTTTTTAGAAATTCCATCCTGATCAGAATATTATAGTTCTGGTTGGTTAAAACTATTACTGGAGCAGAAACCACCAAGGATCCAAATCAAAGTAGTAGAGCACTATATGCTTCACATGAGATGGTGGTATTCAGCCCAGCTGTCCTGTACTCTTTCTTGTGTTCCAAATTGGCAAGATCTTCATCCTCTTCACCAACTTGGCTGAGACAATATTAATGGGCACTTTATTGTCAATAATCACCCTTATTTGTACTCAATTTACTAGCATATCTATATATATTACACTCAGAGTATTGTAAAATACTATTTACTGAGTGTATAGCGGCTTTATTAGACAAATTGAGGGTGTGAATTATTTGCATCAATAAATCAGGGAATGATTCCTTGATCACGCTAAGGGCGATTGACAGGTTTGCCTCATCTAATCAAACTTCAGTCAATTCTTTGGTATTATCTGCATCTCAAATCTTATCTGCCAGTTGTTTGGCATATGGCCAAGCACCTTATTTGATTATCTTGTGGTTGATCCCCTTTGCCCTGGATCTTGTTACTGCATTCACATCCAAATTGACTACTTGATACAGCTAATCCTGCACATCTTTATCCACAAATAGATCACTGATGTCAATTTCATCCTGCATAATATCAGAAGAAACAGTTTTTCTGCAGATCTAGGCTGTTCCTCTTCTAGGCCGCGGGCCCTTTTTCTATCCTAAGTGGGTGCAGACTCTTTTGCTTAGACCATGTTAATTTGATCTTTAGGTTTCTTGCAATGCACAGCAAATTATCCTTTTCATCTGCACTGGTAACAGACCTTCTCCTTCTAATTGATCTGTTTAAAGTCTTCAGGCTTATTTCCTGGCATAGTTTGATTATTCATCTCCTTAGCGCCTTTGTTCCCCTTTGTGGGATTCAAATTTTGTACTGGATTTGATTTGAAACTTCTATTTGGGGCATTGAAGGTAGCTTCCAAGATTTTCAAATTGTCTACCATCTGAGAGGTGGTAATTTCCATCATGAACATGGAAGTCATCATTTGATGCAAATTATAATAGGGATAAAGAGCTTCTTGTAGTGCATTTGAGCATTGAAATTATCTTGCAATTTTTCTCCAACAAAGATTTATAATTCCTGGTAGAAACAATTGGTGAAGCTTGATAAGGATTCATCTTTATGAAATTGAATGCCCATAAATTTTTGTTTGCATTTTGTCATGCGCATCAGGATTCCAAATCCCTCATAATGGCCACTTTAGCCTCTGCATATGACCAGCTGTCTCCCTCCAGATGGGGTAACTCTAGGTTTTGACAATCGGTATCCAGGCAATTCATCACCATTAATGCCTTTTGACAATTGCTGTATCCATACATTGTCATATTGAACAATTGGAAGAATGCAGGAGCATTATCCTGATGGAAAGTTGGCAATTTCAGTGTCACTTTGAATTCATATGAGGTTTCTCTAGCCACCTCTCGTGGTTCAGCTACTTAGCTCACTTGGGGAGTAATTTTGGGTGTCATCTCCAAGATAGCTGTAAAAGTGGGTGACATGTTTCCTGGGGTAGTCATCTTTCCAACTGGCATCCATGGAGTTATTTCTTTGGCATCAGCCACCGCATATGGCTCACATTTGCATTTGTGAGTCTTCAACTGTCAACCTGCTTTATCTGCCACTCTATATCTGCACTGAATACTATTAAACAAATGTGATCCACTTTACACTCCATTTTCAGAAATAAGACTTTTAGAACTAAATCCCTTTCTTTTTTCTTCAACGACGTTACTTTTCCAAGTAACTCAATTCTGTTACTCACAACATTAATGACCCCTTACTCATTCTTGGCAACTCTCTCCTCCAAGGCAGCAAATTTATAATGATCCGCTGAGTTTAGGGCATTTTGGTTAACAGTTTCCAACTCCATCCAGAGTTTTTTTATTTAATCTTTATATGACATCACGTTCTAGTATCTTCTACTCAACTATGCCTTGTAGTGAGCACCAATTGTAAAAAGTTATCGAGTCCTTGATTATTCTCAGCTGATAACTCCAAAATTAATTAACTGCACATGTTTGTTGTCATGAAATTCTCCACGTTGTTTGATAGTGAGATATATTTGTTTGATAATAGTATGGAGACTATTATCCATAGTTGAATAAAGTACTAGAATTAAACTCAAGTTTAGGCCAGTATTTTCTCTCAAAATACTTAGGATGTCCTTAATAGAGATTTGTTCCCTGGTACCACCTAACTAATCCATGCTAAGATCCTTGTTTACGGTTTCTCTATGTGATATATAGTCAGCAGCAATCCCCAATTTGATTCAACTTCTCTTTTCTGGATCCTCGCTCAGATCCTTACACTTTATCCTAAAGAGTCTCCTAATTAGAACACAGAGCAATAATCTCCCTGAGGGAGAATAAAACTCAAAATGGATTCTGATAAAGTATATTTAGATAATACTCTGGTAATTTATGTGTTCTGCAAATTTTTGTGTTTTTTATTAGTGAATTCATAGGGGAACTTATAGTGGGAATTTGATGCCAACCCTCATTTGGCACCTCCTCAATGAAATGGCAGCCATTGCTGCTGAATTACTCATTATCATCTCATCTGTGATGGTCTTCCCCACCCTGGCTAGGATTCTGTCATTAGACGTCCTTGAGATCTAAAACAGAAAGAGTCAGAAAACGTGTCCTTAACGTTTTCCTCTCAATCCCAGTGAACCAACCATATTTGGCAAGCCACCTGCTCAGGTAATGGGACTTGTTACCCATTAAGGCAGGTCACAAACCAACTGATCAATTCACTAGTTGCAGGTGGCATCACTCACCTCCACTTAATCCTTAAATTTCCAATTGGTCAGTGATGAAACCTGACCAATCCCAATTGGTGCACCTGATGGTTAATCATTAATCAACTATCAGATGCCCCTATTTT
>JAKSZP010000854.1:0-26194 GCA_022478985.1 Massospora cicadina | reverse complement strand
TTATACTGAACACAAACCCAATGTTTGTGTTGTCTCACCAGTGCGTTGAGGCAGGTGGACACTTCTGCCTACTTATGACCCCAAGCTGGAATGTAGCCTGCAGTGGGGACGTTAGACTCCAGGTGGTCCACTTCTGCCAGTGTGTGCAGAATAACTGCCAAGGCAGCCTGTGAGCGGTGGGGGAGAGGTGGCGATCCTGGCGGATTGTGTTTGCCTTGAAGGTTGACCAAGTGAAAATTGGATCTGCACATAACGGTGTGACAAACTTCAGAGTCAAGGTCATGGATTCCACCCATGAGGAAAACCTTGGAAATGCTATTTTGGCTGGGCGGAGTTTGCACCATTTTGTTTCCTGGGCTTCTGGATTGGACAAATGGAAGGAAACTGATACCATCCTGTGGTTGGAGAAATCAATTTACATCATGGTGAAGTGGGAAATTTGGGTTTGAAATTCAACAGTGCAAGAATAAGGTCAATGCAGGTCATGGACCTTAGCTGGCCGTTGTGTACCTGGGGTGTGACATGTTAGTGAATAGCAGAGCATGACATGGCAAAGTATTGAACAACCCTAGGGTGGCTTTGAGAATGCGAAGTTCAACATGCCCCTGTGGGGGTGTTGGGATTTTTGCCCATATTCCCAGCCTGCTAGATTACCTGGTGTCACTAGAGGAAAATTCCCTAAGGCAAAGTAAATCGGAAATTGGTTGACCAAGTTTTGGAGGAACTATGTTTGGGGAATTTTGGGATATTCACCTGGTCATATCCGTTGGGGATTAATCTGGATGAATACCTAATATCTCATTGGGCGGAGTGGCCAACGAAATAGGGGAATCTGATAGTGATTAACTATCAGGTGTACCTATTGGGATCAGTCAGGCTTCATCACCGACTGATCAGAAATGAGTAGTGAGTTGCAAGGCAAGTGATGCTGCCTGCAACTAGTGAATCTATCAGTTGGTGAAGTGACCTGCCATAATGGGTAATAAGCCCCATTACCTAAGCAGGTCACTAGCCAATTATGGTTGGTTTGCTTGAATTGAGAGGAAAATGTTAGAAACACGTTTTCCAACTCTTTCCATTTGAGGTCTCAAGGATGTCCAACAACGGAATCCTAGCCAGGATGGGGAAGACCATCGCTGCTGAGACAAGGAAGGGTGATTCAATGGCAACAGCTGCCATTTCATCGAAGAGGTGTCAACTGAGGGTTAGACAGCCAAATCCTCTACTATAAAATTCCCTAGGATTCACTATAATAAAGAACAGCATTTTAGTAAAAACAGTATTATTAGTATTATTAGTTATATTGTCAATTTGATGTATAATTAGACTATCAGCATCCATTGTGACGTTCCATATCAAGGATATTATTGCAGAAGGCAATAATTGGAAGACTCTCAGAGAGAAGAGTAGAGATCTGAGTGAGGATCTAGAGATGAAGTGAACCACAATCAGGGATAGCTGCTGACTGTGTGTTGGGCTGAAAGAGACTGTCACTGGGGTATCTGGACAAAGATTGGGTGGACAGGAGTATAGGGAATGAATCCCTATGAGTATGACTTATAGAGTATTTAATTGAAAATACTGGCCGAAGCGTTGGGCCTAATATTAGTTCAAACTTAACTATGGATAATAGTCTCCATAGTATTATTGGATAATACATTCTATACAACGTGAAGTGCATAAGGAAATTGAACCTGTACAGTAAAAAGGTTACTGGGTTGATGACTGATAATCAACCACTTAAGTAAATTTTTACAAGTTGGTGCTCACTACAGGGGTAGTTGAGTAAGGCATCTATTATGATGTCATATGAAGAAGATGCTTTTAATTTTGGAAATATGTTACTGAAGGAAGTAATGAAGAAAGAATGTGAAGAAGATCACGTTCAGTGGCGTTCACCCAGCTCAGCAGTGGAGCTTCAAGTGAAGCAATATGAAGATACTCAAGTTCAGGGAAAAGGACTTGCAGCCTAGATATGGAACTATCTAGTGCTGCAAGGAAACCAGTTCCACCGGATATCTACTTGAGATGAAGAGTAGCAGCAGGGCCAACTTGGGTTGAAATTGGGCCCACTGGAAATAGTCCTGAGGAACAGCAGATTCAACTCATGTTGAAATTGGGCCCATAATAAATAGTCCTAAGGAGAGAGTATTAAGATGAGGCATTGGACGAAATAAGAAGCAATCAATCTGGAGAATTGGAATGCCATACCAATGAAGAGATGAAGTCAAAATAGGAAATGATTGATCCAAGATAGTGGAGGAAATCATTTGACTTAATAACACTCAATCACTGGTCAGAAGTTGATGGAGACGAGTTCATCAAAATCAGGAGAAATTGGATGAAGCTAACGAGGCCAGAATACCTGTGTAATTAAGGATAGCCACAAAGGCTGAACATCGTTTTCAGGAGAAAAACGAGCTAAACAATCAGATGAAACTGTTGGCTGATGAGATACAAAGATCCAAAAGCATCAGTTGCCAAATAAGAGATGAAATTAGGGCCTGTTGGACAAATTTCCAGTTGGGATTAAAGGCCTAATTCAGGAAAACTGCCCAAAGTTGGCAAGTATGGCCTATACGTGAGGAGACAGCGCTGCTGGTTGTATAGGGAGAAAGGTCAATACTAATTGGTGGTATTGAGCCTAAGAGAAAATAATTGCAATGCTCCCAGCGGACCTCTGAACCATCAAATGGTTATGTCCTGAGATTTTTGTCAAGTCCCAGAAGGGGACCACTGAACCAAATGGTTGGTTAAATCTTAAGAGGATAAGATTTTGAACCATTATAACTGGTAGGTTTAAGTACCCAGGACCCAGTTAGGATGAAGGGAAAAGAAGGACTGTGAGACTTTTTATAGGTTGCAAGTCCCATTGCAATAGAAAAATACAAAAAATATATAAAATATCAATTTTATGGTCTAAGAGTTTCAGACCTAAGAAGCGATGCTGAGGAAGCTAGTTGCAGGGAGAACTTCCACGTGGGGAATGTATCTGAGTTTGGTGATGTTTGCTTACAACATTAGTCATCACACAGCGATGGGAAAGGCGCCATTTGAATTACTATACAGAAGGAAGGCCACGTTGCCACCAATATTATATTCAGTAGTAGAACCTACGTTGGGGATGAGTACCAAGAAATACTTGAACTGACTGACAAGTATCCTGATAAATATGCAATCGCAAGCATTTGATACAACCTTGAAGAAAAGGATACAAGTGAAAATTAACAGATGACAAGAACCAACTGCCTTAGAAGAATATTGAATAGGAGAAAGAGTCACCTATTGCAATAGACATGGTTTTGGATGAAGAAATAAATTAGATGCATTGTGGTTGGGTCCATTCAAAGTAATCTCTAAGATGGCAACCAATGCTTACTCCATATAGAATCTCTTGGATGGAAGTGTTGTAAATTGAGTCCACGCTAAGTATCTAAAGCATTGGATCAAGGAAAAAAAATAAAAGAGTTCCCAAAGGACCAATGAACCATTAAGTTAATCATGTCCTGATGATTAGGTCAAGTCCAAACTAAGGACCTCTGAACCAATCTAGATGGTTAAGTCCAAAAAAAGGACTTCTGAACCATAGAAAACTGGTAGGTTTAAGTACCCAGGACTCAGTTTGGGGGAAAATATGGACCTCTGAACTAAAACAAGGTCAATTCCCATAGGAAAAAAGAAGAATAAAGATAAAAAATCGGTCAAAAATATTGGGAAAAAGATTATAGAAACCGCATAGATAAAAAAGCCAATATATTTTTATAATTTATTTTATTGATCATCCTCAGTATGGGGATGATTCCGCCTATGTTGCCTCTTGGGGGAGGGAGGATGGATCGTGGTAGGAAGAAACAGCCCATCAAAATTGAGATGAGATTGGATGCTTGTGAGGGCGAGACCTACATGAAACCACATTCATTGAGCGGATGCTGAGCCCTGAGAAAATGCAACTAGGGGAAAGGAAATTTAAATGTCAGAAGATGCCAATTGAGAAACCTCGGAGCAGGGAGGAAAACAGCAATAGAGAAAGAGGCAATCGGCGAATAACCCCAATTAATCCCAATAAGGCACTGGAGCCAGAAGATTTGTCTTGAGCACCTGCCGATGGGCTTCATCAAGGACACTGGACATGTGATCTGGCAGCAAAGAAGGAATACTTGATGGGGGTTGTCAAATCATGCCCCTGATTAACACCATGAGTGGAAGATAGCGATGGGAAGCTCCAGAGAAGAGGTAGTTGTTCAGAGAGTGGATTGCATCCTGCAAATGGCGACTATGGGCTTCACAGAAGCTAAAGCTGATTGACCGGTGGAATCCAGGCGATGCTGGAAGCTTTGTCAACCAACTTTGAAGAACTTGGCCAGCAAAGCGAAGAGCATAAGTGGCAGTATCCTGATCCAGAAGGTTGCCCAGATCAGAGGGATTCAGCACTAATGTCAAAGCCTCAGTGACTTGGGCCCAGAGTTCAGCGTAGGGGAGATGAAGTGTATGCTGTTTCTGATTGAGAGTTCAGAAACCAGTACAGTGGGTTTGTAGAATTGACTGAGTTGGAAGAGGAACTCAGGAATCAAGTCTGACCTAGCCAAGAACGAACAATCCAGAGTGACCAGCATAATCTCTGGAGCATTGACGATGATATTTGAAGCATCAGCAAAAGGAGCTGAATCCATGAGGGTTTAGAAGTCCAACTTGGAATCAACTGCAAGGGAAGAGTCAGCCGAGAGTTGTTTGATATGATAGCAAGCCAGGTTTCAGAGGGATTGGTTACCATTTCTGGTAATTCGATGGAAGGACTAGCTGCTTGTGCCAGACTAGGCGTATGA
Source organism: Massospora cicadina (assembly GCA_022478985.1). Taxonomy (NCBI): domain Eukaryota; kingdom Fungi; phylum Entomophthoromycota; class Entomophthoromycetes; order Entomophthorales; family Entomophthoraceae; genus Massospora; species Massospora cicadina. The sequence goes on along the minus strand of JAKSZP010000854.1, from coordinate 21,371 downwards.
GTCCTGGAAGGACCATAGAAGAGGTTCCGTCAAGTATCCCAACTCATCTGCTGGAAGAGACGGAGGTCTGGATCAGAAAGACTGTTGAGGAGCTGCTGGTAGCGAAATTCTTAATTTGACATATGAGCTGGACTAGAGGGGGGATGTCAGACTTATATAGAAGTTGATATTGTGCACTATATAATCCATTAGGCTCCAATTTCAGGGAAACTAATCTCAAAATTAATGAGATAAGCTTTTCAAGGGAAGAATTAAGAATGACTTATAGCCAAGAGGTTATGAGCAAAATAATGAGGGTGAATAGAATTAAGTATTCTTAATGAAGCCATGAAACAAACATTGATGGCAAGAATCTCCTGTCTAGGATGAGGAGAAAATCAGGAAATCAAGGACGCTGGACCAAGAATCCTGAAGATGACAGCAGGTCATATACCCTGATGGGGGGAAAACTGGATCCTGGGACTAATATCGTCACAAGTAAATTGATCAGCCCAGCATGACAGAAGGTCATGGGGACCGCGCTCTGAGAAGGCAGTAGTGAGGAGGAAGAGGAAGAACGCCATATGCCAAAGGTCATCCCAAGCAGCATTGAGTATTGACAAGTGTACTCCTCTTGAACCAATGAAGTATTCAACCAGGTGTCTGAAGCGGTGTTCTCATGCCCTGGGCCTTTTCTCGCTGTAAATATAGGAAAGAGGGGGGATGTATTGAGATTTTTGCCCATATTCCCAGCCTGCTAGACTACCTGGTGTTGCTAGGGGAAAATTCCCTAGGCGAAGTGAATCAAAAATTGGTTAGCCCAAGTTTCAGAGGAACTATGTTTGGGGAATTTTGGGATATTCACCTGGTCATATCCTTTGGGGATTGATCTGGATGAATACCTAATATCTCATCAGGCGGAGTGGCCAACAAAATAGGGGCATCTGATAGTGATTAACTATCAGGTGTACCAATTGGGATCGGTTGGGTCTCATCACTGACTGATCAGGAATGAATAGTGAGTTGCAAGGTGAGTGATGCTGCCTGCAACTAGTGAATCTATCAGTTGGTGAAGTGACCTGCTATAATGGGTAATAAGTCCCATTACCTAAGCAGGTCACTAGCCAACTATGGTTGGTTTGCTTGTATTGAGAGGAAAATGTTAGGGACACGTTTTCCAACTCTTTCCATTTGAGATCTCGAGGATGTCCAATGACGGAATCCTAGCCAGGATGGGGAAGACCCTTACTGCTGAGACGAGGAAGGGTGATTCAATGACAATGGCTGTCATTTCATCGAAGAGGTGTCAACTGAGGGTTAGACAGCCAAATCCTCTACTATAAAATTCCCTAGGATTCACTATAATAAAGAACAGCATATAAGTAAAAACAGTATTATTAGTATTATTAGTAATATTGTCAATTCAATGTATAATTAGACTATCAGCACCCATTGTGACGTTCCATCTTAAGGAAATTATTGCAGAAGGCAATAATTGGAAGACTCTCAGAGAGAAGAGTAGAGATCCAAGCGGGGATCTAGAGATGAAGGGAACCACAATCAGGGATAGCTGCCGACTGTGTGTTGGGCTGAAAGAGACTGTCAACAGGGTATCTGGATGAAGATTGGGTGCACAGGAATATAGCGAACAAATCCCTACGATTATGACTTATAGAGTATTTAATTGGAAATACTGGCCGAAACATTGGGCCTAATATCAGTTCAAACTCAACTATGGATAATAGTCTCCATACTATTATCAGATAATACATTCTATACAATGTGAAGTGCATGAGGAAATCAAACCTGTGCAGTAAAAAGGTTACTGAGTTTGATGACCAATAATCAACCACTTGAGTAAATTTTTACAGGGGGTGTAGGCGATGAGGGCCAGCGGTCTGTGGATGGGTTCATCCAGCAGTTCATGTCACTAACAACAAACAGGTAGGGGGTAGCAGAAGGGAATTGACTGCTGAGAAGATTTCCAACATTTTTGTGTACAGGTTGGGGCATAAATGTTAATGACAGTATGCACTTTGTCATCCCACAAAAAGGTGACAACAAGGACGCAGCCATTTAGGTATGTCTTTGATGAAGTAAATTTAAACTATGGTTCACTCAAACTAGCACCCCACAGTGCATAGACCAAAAGGAGAGGGAAGGGAGGAGCATGATTTTCCATGATTCCTCAGTACCACGCAGACAGTGGGTCTCCTGATTGGCCAGGATGTCCACAGGTAAATTATTTTGTGAAAAACTCAGTTTCCTAGCCTGGGACGGTGAGGCCTTGAGTCCAGCAATGTTCACCGTCCCTAAAGTAAAGTCTCCCCCCATTGAACCTTAGGTGCAAGGGGAAGGGCACCCAAGCCCTTCAACCTTCTCTTTTTCATCACATCGCTGCTTGGCAGCGTGGGTATTCTGTGCTATGGAGTATGTGTCAGAGTGGGAAGCTTTAGCAGTGGGGTTCATGTTGGCTTTTGCCTTCTGCTTTTTCCCCACTGTGGGATGAGTTTTTTGCTGTGTGTGCATTTGCAGTGCACTATTGCTTGGAGGTGGAATTCTGGCAGGATTATTGGTGAGCGACTAGGTCCCAATCAATGCTTGGGCACATTGGTTGGGTGAAACCAACTCACCCATTGGGTTTTCAGCTTGGGTGGCCCAATCTGATTAGTTGAGGGATTTACAAGCTGCTTTTGCCATGAAAGTCTCTATGTCCTCCTGGAGCTGGGCTGGTGGGATTGCAGATGCGGTCTTGGCTGCTGCCTTGGCAGCTGCCTTGCAGGCCTGTTTGGCCTTCTTATGCTATTGTGGGGACACTGGTTTTACTATAATGTAGCAGCCTTGCGCCCCCCATGGGAAGGCTGCATTGGTGTCTAGTGCCAGTTCATAGTGGGCATCTTCACTGCACAATGCATCTGAGAGAATTTTGGTTTGAGTAATGCCCTCCTTGGAGGGGCAGGTATGGGCCTTATGGCCAAAAGTGTGACAGAAAGTGCAGATAGGAGGCGCGCTATCCACGGTGACCCTGAATGGATGGGTGTTTTGCCCATAGATTTTGACATAAGTGGTGTGTGGGATTTGGGTCAAATCCTCCACTATTCCCATGAATGGGGTGAGAACAGCAATCACTTTGCTCGTGAACAGGCTTGGCATGAGCATAAAGCACTGCATTTTGAAGGATTGTATTTCTCCATATATGGTGAGCCCAGCCTTCAAGTGGTGCTCTAGCACAGTGCGCTTGACCGTTATAGGTAGGGAGTCAAAAGTTACAAATATTTGATTCAATTTAGTCCAGCGGGTGCGCTTCATTTTGACTACCCATTGACTGTCTGGGAGGTCCACTACTACTTGCACCTTTGCGGCTTCATCTGCCACTTCCTTATTTTTAAAGCCAAGATCCAGCCAACTGCACAGCATGGAGTGGGGTGTGACATACACCGCGTTCAGGAAATGCGTGTGTACATCTCCACAAAGCATCTTCCAAAGCGCCATTTGCTGAATATCCAGGAAAACATGCACCCATGTTCCACCAACAATAGTGGTTGGGAGTGCAGCATATTGATGAACTGGTTGCAGCGCGCTTGCCAGGTCAAAATTTCTGGGGAAATGGTAACCGCCGGTTTTTTACTACTAATTTTATCTATTCCTCTGGACTCACCGGGGCGTTTACAAAATTTGGTTGATGTGGGTCAACACCTGTGTCCTTAACTTTACTCGCCCAACTGCTCCCTGACATTGGGCGCCAACTAATCTCCTCAATAATATTATCAAACTTTACCTAGACTTAAATTGAATTTGTTGCAAAAGTGTTTGCAACAAGAGAGAAAAGTTTTTTACAATCTCAGATTGGTACCCTGAGAGAATTTTTAGGGTATCAATTAATTATATCAAAGAATTAATTTGTAAAGCTCAGTTACACTAGATAATAACAACTTTATGGTCCTCCATGGGATGCCTGGACCCCTAGAAGTCACGTTATTCTGGGCAGACCTGTCCCCTTTGGCCTCAGGCTTCCAGGACCTATAGGGCCCAGTAACAGTTCAGAGATTATTAAGACAGACTCAACTCCTTGTTGCCACTGGTGCAATTTCTAGATGCCCAGAGCCAGCTTGCCAGCCCTGGCTTGCTTAACTTGTGAGGTTGACTTGCTGCTTAGAAGATCTGTTCCACATAGATTAGACAACAGACAACCTTCAGAAGGGACATGATCATCCTTAATGTTAAAACCTCTTCTGATGCTACCTGATTTGCATCATTTTCTTATTGAAATTGTTTATACTCATGGTTAAACACTTATGGACACTTTCTGACATGCTCTCTTTTAAATTGGCCCTCAGGACACTTGTAATTCTATCCAACTTATCCCTTGGCATCTCAGCTCCAAGGTATCAATGCATAAAATAGTCTTGGTCTTCCAAAGCAGATCTTAGACTGTCTGCTGTATTAAAATTAATTGCTAATCCCAGGCTAGTTACAGGCAATTAGATTATAAAAACAATATAAGTGAACAAAAAGGATAAACTGAGATTCTGTGGAAAGGTTTTTACTGATGTAAATTTATAGTATCTTTGTACTCCTTGTAAAGATTTGAGATAAATATGAATTAAAAGTGTAAAATAAATTGGGAATTGTTTAGTAATATTATGGGGTCTTAAGATCCCCTTAGTGACTAGCATCTGACTTTTACTTTAATAACAGCGTCCATTTGGTTTATTTGCATATCCATGAGCTCCATCTTTTGGTGATTATCCCTGAACCAAGATGTTCAGGAGCCCTTTGTTCATCCCCTACTCATGGGTTAAGGGCTGTAGTTCCATCTCATGTTATTGCTTCTTTACATATCTGATAATATTTTAGATGGATTCAGGTTCACTCAATAGTGCTACTTTAATGCACCTTGCATCAGGTTTCTGAGTGACTCTCATGATTGTATGATTGATGATTTTGTAATAACTGATCAGAAGGTTTGGTTGCCTGAATTAGAAAATTTTTGGTTGTTTCATTTTACCATTGGCCAATTACAAATTATTTCACCCCTGAAGGTATAAACAGGGATCAAAAATTAATTGTCTTTAATGTAGGCTTTGTTGTCTTCATTCAATAAATCACTCTGAATGTCAGGTATCAAGATTTTTTGGGTGATGTCATCCTGACCAAATGGCAAATTTTTTGGTCTGCTTACATCTATAAAAAGGGTTGATCAACTCCATCCATGACTCATAAGTTGCCTGCAACCTCACCTGTCTAGTTTTGTACTATGTTCATTACAGCGGTTAAGAAGGATCTTCTGATGCCTCTGCAGCCTCATATGTGAAAGGGTAATTCAGTTGGGTCATGTTATCAGTGGCTGATTGCAAATTATCACACACCCTATAGGTATATAAGGGGGTCAAAGCTTATAGTGTTCAGTGGCAGCTTCCTCTTCTTAATTCAATAGTTCACTATGACATTCAAATATCAAATTATTTTGGGTGAAATCTTCCTAACCAAGTGGCAGCTTTTTGGGCTGGTGACACCTATGAAAGGGGGTTGGTTAACTTAAGCCACAACTAGTAAATTGCCTGCAACCTCACCTGTCTAGTTTTATACTCTGTTCATTCCAGTGGTCAAGGAATGATCTCTGATGCCTCTGTGGCCTCACCTGTAAAACCCAGTTAGGATATGTTAAAAATGGAATTTATTTACTTGAGACAGGGTGCCTTTAAATGCTGAAGTCTCTCTATCTGCTCATCATAGGCAAATTAGAGCCTTGACAGCATTAATTGTGTTAGTAAATGCTAACTATAAGGGTCAATTCCATGACCTATGTGTCAAGAAATTGGTATGACTGGACAATAAGCCATGTGCAGCAAATTGTATTTCAAATGTCAAAGTGAGCCTCAAGATTTGGGTAGTAATTTATGTCAACTTGAAGCAAGTCAATAGAGACAGTAGTAGTTAAGTGGATAGAGGGAATTCCGCTGAAGCCTCAATGATGTGACAAAACCCCTAAACTTGTAGTGAATAGGGAGTTAGTGAGCTGAAAGGTCAAAATTGACCAAGAATACTGAATATCAAGAGCCAAACAAGTGGATGGAAGGGGAGGTCTTATGGAAAATAAGAGGAAAGGAAAGGGGTTAGCAAAAGTAGCCTGTTGTTTTATATATTAAATAAAATGATATCCATTGGGGCAATAGCTTCTTACTTTTTACTATATTGCCAATTCTAAAGAATCAGCAATTTTTAGATCATCCATCCGTTGCTCAGTGATGTTAAACCTGTGCAACCAACCTAGTGGATTTAACCACTACCACTAAAAGTTAACCCTATGGAAGAAAACCCCTTGAAAACGCCCAATTTGATAGTAACAATATTGTTACTAATAATCTATCCAGTCATAACAAAGACTAAGTCAAAACTAACATGGCCAACAATCAAAAAAAGACTTTAAAAACCAAAGTTATTATAAAGCCACAAAAGAGATCAATACCATCCTTCCAGCTGGGGTGCATGAACACCAAGAAGGCAAACCAGAGTGCCAGCAGCATAGCCGTTCATATGACCTGATAATGAGTGGGGTGAGCAACAATTGCAGGATAATGGCTGGCAATCACTGTTACCATCATACTTATAAATAACTAATATGTGGCTGCTGCGATGGCAGCTGATTTTGCCGCTGTTAGTCCTTTTGGGCCCATGGGGCCCAAATTCACATTGTGCCATAAGTTGTCAAGTGTATGATGAGGACACTAAACCTTGCCCAACGGGGAGACATAATCTTCAACAGCAGTGGTACATCCTGATGCCAGATGGCGTCCAAGAGTGATAAAATCCCCAAAAGACCAATAACTTGATAGCCTCATTTGAGGAGAGGGGGCAGTAACATAGTAATGATGGATATTATGGCCCAGTAGTTGCTCAACCTGGGGAACATGGCACCTAGTAGTGGCAGCTGTAGAAAATTAAGAAAGTTTTAATTAAAATTGGGTGGGGGAAAATTGCTTATTAAACAAGAAATTGGAAAGTTGACTGATAACTGTACCTGTGGGGACAGTTGTCTTAAGTACTGGGGGGCTTAGGAAATAAATGTGATGCGCATGAACTGAGAGAAGTATGATCCCAATTATTTTTATTGGATTGATATTTTGCACCTAATTTGACACTGAATTAATATCTCACTAACCAGATGACTTTTTGTTTAAAATTTGCCACTTCTTTTTCTCTCCCAGTGAAATTTCAATTGGCAGATCAGCAATGATTCATCTGGCAGGCAACTGGCTGCACCCATGGTCAAGCCACCTAGGCAATCCCATTAGGTATCAAGTGGATTTGACGCCCTCAACCCCACTAGGGTTGAACCCACCTCTTCCAGTGGAAGGAAGCACCCCTAGCAGGTTTTATACCTGATTGTACCATGACTGACTCAATTCTGCCACACCTCAATTTATTTAAATTACTGGCCCCCTCATTGGGACTTGAAATTATTACCAAAAAGAGATAACTGCCACTTTCCCTTTGGTTTGACCTCTCACTGATGCCACTTCCACACCCCTCATTCTGCTGCAACAGCTCTTGGGTGGTAAGTTAAGGGGTAAATGTTACAACTTTAAGGGGGTATGCCATCATCTAACTCTCATCCCCCACATGGGCCAAATTGTCCTGGGTCATGAGAGGGACATCCACCTCCTTCACGCCCTACTTTGTGTGGAATGGGAATTTTGTGCAGCTGAGTTATAAGGAGTGATCCCCTAGACTTAAAATAGTCCCTTCTATAGGCCTCAAAGGGCATATGTTCCTGTTAAAAGAGGCTATTATATACCCTGATTACCAAAATAATTTATCAGCCAGTCAGCATGATGTCAGAGGACCTGGAAGTTTAAATACTGGTCCTGACTAGTATGCACACAATGGCACATATGACGCCATGCAGAAACCCACTTTTATACCCGTTGGTTTGACTTCCAATGATGGGATTTACCAAGAACCTAAATTAGAGAAAAACTTCAGTTTGTATAATGCTTAGCCTTACAGATATTACCAAAATAGGAAGAAAATTAGTTTTGTGAACTCTAACAAGTAAGGCTACCAAAGTACCTATGCTGCTGCAACAGCCACAAGGGTCACTAGAATACCAGGAGCAAACTGATCAGCAGCACATTGTCACAAGAATAAATAAGCTTCAGACAATTCTAAAAAGCTCAGGTGATAGAGGATCAAAGAAATGGACTCTACTTAGGCCTGAACCAAGCAGCAAATACACAATTGCAAAATGAGAAAAACTTGATCTTTCATAAATCAAGACCTTACTTTGAATAACCCTATTTCCAAATACTATAAATACTTTTTATGATCATATCAGTAAAGTAATGTCTTTTAGTATTCAGCCTTTACTATTGTTAACTTTATCTGGTGTTATTTATGCCAATTATAGTTATATTGTTATAAGTTTTGGACTTAGCCTTCCTGTTATCTGCATATGTAAGAGAGTTTAGTGTGCTCTGGAGTATACCCCAATTTATACAATTCCAATGCTTCAACATGGTTGGTCACACATGAAATTATAAGTGTAGGAATTCTAGATAGTTGGGTTGCTCACTTGATACTAACCAAGAATTCTCAAAGTATGACAGGAGCAGTATGCTTAGTACATCACATCTGCTAAGAGAAGAGGACAAAAATTGATCTAAGTTCACTAACCAAACTCTTGTTGAAAGTTAAAGAGCTTACGTAGATAATATTAAAGAATAAAAACTATATTCTATTTTATAATAAAATGTATATACATCTCATGCTGGAAAGTATATACAATAAAATATAAATATAGATCAAGGATTAATGAGACAAAACTTTTTAATTTTACTAATGGCACATTGTCTTACTATTACCATGTAATTTGCCTATCTCAATCCATCTGGATATGGTTAACAGCTTAGTGTGTTGATCCATTAATCTGGCAATATAGTCCAATTGTATTAGCTAAGCTTTGATTGGACTTTAAATATCAAAAGCATGAATTAAAGGTTCAGATCATCGCTTTATAAAAAGATAAATCTGATATAGTTTGGACCTAATCAGCACTAACACCAAGGTTTACACTTTGTTGCAACTCCTTAAGTTGTAACCAATCAGTCATAGGTAATTTAAATATATCTCATCAAGACTTGAGCTTTAGCCAATTGGAAACAAGATAGTTGGTACCATAATTATTGTAGAGTAATGATTTAATTAGTACTAGCCAAGTAACCTAGCTTTGCTTGTTTTTATAATTTACCAGATGATTTTAATTAATTGTTTTAGTTTTTATACTAGTAGATGGCCATCAATAAGTTTATAAACCATTAACCTATTGAAATATCCAGCCACCAACCACTTGTCCAAAATCAATTAAGCTGCCAAATTAACCAGTCATCAACCTTTTAACTAAAATTAATTGAATTATCAAACTACAAAAACTATAAATTACTCATCCAAAACTAATTGAAACTAGAAATAACCAAACTATCAACCACTTACCTAAAACCATTAAGCTCATTAGATCAACCAAAAACTAATCAATTTCTCCAAAACCAATTGTTGAACTTATAAAACAACTAAAAACTACCATCTGCTTATCAAAGCCTATGAAACTATTTTTTTAGTACTAGATGGTCAAGCCTATGAAACTATTGAGTTAAATGGATACCAAAACGCTCAGCCAAATTGACATTTAATTACCATTAGAAATATTTATTTTTTTCAATCTAAATAGAACTGATATAGAAATTATTATAATTCTATTGAAAAATAGCCTATTACCATTCTTGACCCTTATAAAGTACTTGTACCAAGTTTGGCGTTTTTGGCTTATTTGTTTATAGTACATTCTATATAAACACAACATATTGATATCTTGTAAAAAGATCTTAAACCTAATTTTTATCAATGCCCACTTTTACCCAGATTTGTTTGTGGGTTTGAAGTTTACCAGATGATCTTAATTGGTTATTTTTCTGCTAATGGAGTTACCCAAGATTGCTTGGGTTTATTTATTACAGAGATTGGAACTGCTTAATTTAGGTTTTATATTATAGATAACATGAAGCTTCTTACTCATTACCATTCGACATCTCAAACCAATTAATCACTAGCTGCTTACCCAATACAGTTGACCTATCAAATCAAGCAATAACCACCAACCACTTAACCGAAACCAATTGAATCTATTGGATTACTTTAATACCATCAAACCACTTGGCAAAGCCAAAGAACTTATCAAATCAACCTAAACCCACCAGCTACCACTCGACTAAAACCAACTGAACGTAAGAAACAACCAAATTTCACTAACCTCTTGGCCATATAAAATTAAGTTTTATCAAATCAACCAAAATTTGCCAACACTTGACTAGATCCAATTTAAATATCGAATCAATAAAAAACCACTAACCACTTACCCAAAACCATTAGATCTATAGAATTGACCAAAAAGCACCTACCACTCAGCCAATTTTAATTAAACCTAATGGATTAATCAAATACCATCAGACTGCCTACTAAAACATCTCTATATTTAAAAATCATTATGTGTATATATGTGACATTTCATCTTTAAACTACTGAACCAATTTCAACCTAACTTGGCACAGAAATTTTATGAATTAGGGAAACAACTTAAACAAATAATTTAAAGTTATAATAAGAAAAACAAAAATAAAGTAATTATTTTTATAAATGAACAAACAAATAGTCAAGCTAATATATCCTAAGGTGTAAGTGCTTATATTGAACTCAGTAGAAAACTACTCAAAAAAGCAGAACTTATCATCTTATTGTCTAAAAAGCAAAATTAAAGCAACCACAGATACATTATAATCTACTTAATAAAACATAAACACTAACTAACAACAACTGACTGACTGAAATCTGAAACTATCAAGGCTGATAGGTTCAATCTATTTGGGCGAGTGGGTGAGAATTGGTGAATATATCAAATAATTCACCAAATTCTTCACCCGAAACTAAACAAAAATAAGAGGTTTAAGTAAATTATTAAGTAAATTTTAGAATAACCAGCTGACCAGCCACGAGGGCAACAGCGAAACTGTTAGTCCGAGTGGCTCGAGAGTAGTGCTGGCACAGCCTATAGGCTGTCAGTGTGAGCTTAAAAATAAACCCGAGCAACGCCGGGTAACTCCGCTTGTTTAATTATAAATATATGCTACTTACTTTAAGGAAATAGAATTGCACACCATATTAAAGCAAAAAAGAATCAAAATGCCTTAACTCTATCAATGATTTTCTGCAAATATGTGTCCAAAAAATGGGACTTGATAATAAATCTAATAACGCATATATGCATCCAAGAGATAATGGTAATGTTATACGTTTTTAGATTTAAATAACCCTCATTTTTAGACGCATAGATGTGTCTTTAGATTTACATAAGCCCCCATTTCTGGACGCGTATATGCGTCAAATCATTGAAAGGATTAAGGATGCAAATTATAACCTAAAAACCAAACGCAAATGATGTTGCCCCATGTTGTACACTAGTGAATATTTAAATTTCAATAAGTCAAAACGAGTCTTTTGTAGCAAAAGCTTGGCGCAAGTTAAAAGTATGGATATTGAACAGTATGCTCAAGAATATACTGGAAAGCTCTGCTTACATTGTTAAGATTAATTGCAATGGTTATCAGATGCGGTCAGTTATCAGACAATAAGCAGTGCATAGATTGTAAAAAGAGTTTGAAAATAAAATTTGAATTGGCTTGTTTGAAGACCGCTTGGCTATAAATAATATCAAAAAGGCTACAACTGCTAGCATACGATACTAACGCTGCATAAAAGTTAAAATAATGTCAATTCATTTAAACTTACCTTCTATCATTTTTTATTGCTCAACCAAATAATTAATTAGTAAAAATATTTTAACAACCTAGGGAAGAAATCTCAGCAGAATTAAAAAACGAAGTATTATATCAATTAAAACCCCATTTAAACAACCCGGAAGCTTGCTCATGGCATTTTTTTCAGATAAATATTGGTTGATAATCTAAAAGCAACATCAGACTAGTTAATTCGAATTAGTTCTTAACCATTCATGACAAAGCATTTATACACCTAATAAAATTTCAACATTATTATTGTAAAATAAATTCTTGAACAGAATGTTTTATCATACACGCGTATTAAGGCAAAAATAATTTTTAGTTTAAAAAGCTTTGACCCCTTAAATTTTAAGTAACCAATACTCCCTCCAGCATCAGAATCAACCTAGCGTCGCGGCCTATATAGATAAATGACAGAAAACGTAGCATTACCTTTTGGTATAAGGATTCAACGACATTGCCCATGTTTTTCAAGGTCTCAAGTGAGGCGTCGTAGATTTTCTAATAGATTAATGAAAGCATAGGCATTGAAATACATCAGTTTGAGGTTCATCAAAAACAATCAAACATCCGGCGCCTTGGTCTAATACTCCATGAAAGGCCTTGTCAAGAATCATCTGAGAAAGCCTACAATGATTAATTCACCAATAGATTAATAGTTACTTAGTCTCCACATCTTCGGTTGGAAGATTGACCAGCTTGGCCACATGCGTAATCTCAACTCGAGAAAAGGGCTCAATAACTCGGATCAGATTCTGTTCTAATAATGTATCGTAAAGGGCGTTAAGATGAGAACAGATGATGGGGTCCTTCTTCAGCTCTAACCATAGTCAACAACTATTCACCTTCCCCAAATACCAGCTTTATACTCATTCAATACATTTTCAAATTCTTTAAGCGAACGATTCCGGTGAGCTTCCGCCACTCTTTTCATCGCGTCAATGTCCCTTCCTGCGTACTTCATTCCAAGTTTTCCGCTGATGATGGAGTTAACGTCCTCAGTCTGCCGTAGATTAGTTAAATCTTCGGAGCAAATAAATTACCAGCCCAATCATGATTTTACACAGCAACATGTATTTCAGCGCCACAACGGCCCTTGAATTGTCCTGAGAAGAATAACTCTCAAAGGTTTCAAAGAAATAGGAAAATCTGCTGTGCATTTAGAAAATCAAAATAGAAAAATTACGCCGTCTTAAAGTCTTTATCCTCCGCATGAAGGATACCGGATTGCATATCGAGAGCTCCTTGAAGGAGAGGAGGGCAATAGATAGCATTGGCGGAGGTACGAGCAGAGGTGAGAGCAGCCTAACCCAGGTTTCAATATATATAAGATGCTTAGGGAAAGAGCATACACGGGACTTGGCCATATTTCTTAGAGCGTGATAAGCCCGACTTTCCAGAAGCTGAACTTCGACTAAAACCATCTTATCATCTCAGGCGCTTCAGTTCCTTAAGGAGAGTTGCTATCAACTTTAGGGTATTTGAAAAATCCCGATTCTCCAAGTAGCTAATGTAGTATAAGAAAGCTCAAAAACTAATTACATAGAGACAAGCTTAGTTTCAATGTTCTGCTTTAAAAAAATTCGTTTTTCGGCAGCGCACCAATCTATGAGCTCTCGACACACTTCGATCTGCAGATTTAAAGAATCAGGGATATCTTGGAAACAATCAATGAGGGTCCGAACTAAGAAGTAAAGTTAGTTTTGATTCATGAGCTCTAAGTTTTTAAAAGATTCAAACTGTTGAATGGGAAAAGCTGCCAAACAGAATTTTCTTTGAAACCATAGATATACAGCGTAATAACCAAATGAGATAACTACTTACCAATTTTGGAAGTTTTAGCTTTTGGGATAACAGTCAAGAAATTATGTGAAGCTCTGATGAGTGAAGCAAGCTTATCAGCTGAACTATAATTTTCGGTTTAGAAATAAAAATTACTCAAGATGAAAAAGCAGCTGAACAAGAAAAATTACAGAAAACTAAAGATGATAGACCATACTTTTCGATCTGATAGATGGCACCCAATTTCAATAAGGCTATCTCAGTCGCTTTAACCTGTTCTTCATTTGTGTTATCTGGAAAAGAGGTTGAACAAATCACAAACAATTTTTAGTTACCAGTCCTATTAAGTATATCGGTATAAATCTGTTCAGATCTGGCGTAATCCTTATTATCAAAGCAAGCCTGAGCCTCTCCAAGTTTGCTTTCAATATCGTTGGTCATAATGTTAAGAGGGTTAAGTATATTAAAGCTGAGAATACTATTGAAATTTTATCACTCTATCCAGATGAGTTGGCTAATGTATTTTCCAAGTGGATTCAGATTCGTAAACTTTTCTAGTATATTAGTTCGTTCATTTAAGTTAATCGAAATTTGGGCATTATAATCTGAGGCAATTCAGTATTTGGTGCAACTGATAGAATTTAAAATTAAATAAACTTGGTTGTAAGTTATCTCAAAATAATGTATATCATGCTAAACTATTAGGCTGCGTAAATTATACGCTATAGTTTACAGTAGTTATCAGTACATATATTAAAACTTTGAGTAGCGATGAAAATCGTATTTGGTATTTATTTTTGAAAAATGGTCGTTTTTGGTTTAGTGATCATTAGTTACTAAGGATCAGGTAATTTAACACATTGTTGACCGGTGACGAGTTAACTCGTCATCTGTCAACGATATGATACCAAATAAAAATTAAAAGTAAAAATTAAAAATTAAAAGTTATACAAAAAATATGTCCAAAGTTTAGTTTCATTTCATTCAATATAAATAAAATTTATTGGAGTTTAATTAGAATGTTTTAATTTACTTCCATATTCAATTACAAAATAATAGCCGGTGACAGTTTCTGTGTAAAATTGTCGGTCAACAATGTGTTAATGTTAGCTCTATAATAAGTTATTTTATTCGAGGTGGGCCGACCTGAGGATGATACCGCACCGATTGAGGGAAAATCGAATGAATGGGAAAGGAGGATAAAATCCGGAAAACCTCCATGCGCGGCGTATGATAGGCCAGGAACTCCATGGACCGCCTTTGCTATTCGCTATCTCGGTTCGGGGCATTGGTGCGCAACGCCAACATAGTCATAGTCGTCCCCTACCCAAAGTTCCTCTACCAGACTCGAACTCGGGGAGGCAGCGGTAGAGGTTCCTCTCTACCACTAGGGTATCCTCCCCGCCCTATAACAAGTTAAGCATATCTATTATAAATTGATTGTATTCCTAGATCTTTAGTCCGACAATCATAGCAGTAAGAAAAAATATATATTTACCATGTTATACATAAAAAGAGAGCTTTAATCACAGTTTATTATAAGTTCTCTAAGGATCCTTCTATCATCCTATGTTTCAGATAAAAAATTTGTATTTCCTCAAATTTAATTGAAATAATCTGGTGGACTATTTTGCAAATTTATAAAATATCCTATTTAGCTATCCTCTAGACCTTACTATATGTTATCATACCTTTATAGATAAAGTGCTAATTCACCAAGTTTGATTTTAAAGAAAAAAGTTATCGGTAGATCTAAGTTAATTGTGCATTATCCAAACTCTTAGCCTTTATTAATATTATATACTTCGCATTACGTACATAAATTATATGATTTTCTCCTCTTGTAGTATCCTTTTAGAGTAGCTCAAAATCATTTTAAATGCTTGTTAATATAAAAAATATCTTACAAAAAAGAATTGTTTTAATATCAGTATAGTACAGTATAATAAATAATCTATTAGTTATACTAAATAGTAATTTTGACAGATTTATATGTGCTAAATTTCTCCTGTAGATTGTACAGTGGTTTTACCTGATAAGTTACTAAATTATTTTTGCTTTTATAGCTAATGTCTGATTAGGATCCAGGTAACCCTAGATATAACATAACATGGTATATATAGATAAGTTTCTTAACATAAAATAAAGGGACATAGATCACAAAAGTTTTATACAATCTATAACTTTATTTAGAAGATTAGTAGCAAGTAAAAAAATAATTTTATGAATTATGTAAAAATAATTAAACCATATGTTAATTCTCGGCATAGAGTCTTGATTCCGCTGAGTATGTTTGCACAGGGTATTAGTCACTGAGCAACCAAATCAGATGATATGAAGATCACCAATTCTTAAATAAAAACTTAATAAACTTTACACGGAGCTATTGCCCCTTATTTTGACCTTTATTATTTTTACTAATATGTAGACCTTTCTGCAAAAACCTAATTTCCAAAAAGAACCCCCCTCTCAATCCTCTGTGTGACTCTTTATATCTTGATTCCCCAAGCTGGATGCATCCTCAGCTTGGTAGTCTTCTATTCATTTTCCCTTTTACTCAAAACTCTCATTTATATCAAATCTCAGTGTAATTCCCCCATTCTCACTGATTGGTCAACATTTTAATTGACTACTATTTGTATACCTCTTTTCATCAATCTCTAGACTTGTCACAATTCCCCCTTCAATCTGCCAGTATGGTTAGTGTATCATCCAGTCATATCAACTTCCTGACATTACCCCCCTTTGACTGGATGATATGCTCTTACTGTTTATATGTTTGAAGGAACTTCTTGTGAACTCGGTTGATGATACAACCCCTCACAGGTTCCTTGATGGTGTAGACATCCATGCCAGTCTTCTCAATTATCTTGAATGGGCTGACCCAGATGCTGAAGAGCTTGTTTTTCCTCCCAAAACTGTGCTGATCATGGAATAAAATATGGTCCCCTACAGCAAACAATAGAAGTCCACTTCTTCTCTTATGATTGGCTACCTGATCACAAATCTTCTTAGCCAAACTGATAAAGTAGACTTCCATTTGCAGCTTGATCAATGTATCTGTAAGAGTCTTCAAATATCGCTGGGGGTCCACCCTACCAGTATCCTCTACACATGAGTAAAGCAAGGCAGGCAGAGCTGAATGTCAACCATATAGCAGTTGGAACAGGCTCTTACCAGTGGAAAAATGATAGCGGATATATGAAAACACAGCTGTAGGTAGAAGGGCGCTCCATTCTGAGGGTCAATCCTTTACCAATTTATAGAGTATGTTCATTAGGGTTCCATTAACCCACTCCACCATTCCATTTGATTCTGGCTGATATGGGGTGGTCAAAACCCCACATATTGCCATCAACTCATTCAACTTCAACAGAATATGCAAAGTAAAATTGGTTCCATTATCTGTTAAAATAAATTGTGGGCAGCTGTGTCACTGTATAACACACTCCATAATAAACTTGGCAGTGGTGACTGCGCCCAAGTTGTTAATGGCCCTGGCCTCCACCCATCGAGTCAAATTATTGATGGTGACAATTATATACCTGGATCAATTGGCGCTAGTTGGCAGAGGTTCCACTACATAAATGAAAACAGTGTGCCAGGCGAACCAGGGTTTAACAAGCTGGTATATGGTCTTTTTGTGGAATGGTTTTTCCACTTGACACTGATGGCAACAACTAACCATTTCCAATACATTGTAATGCATGCTCTCCCAGTAGTATCAGGGTCATAAAAACTCCAGCATTTTCCACAATCCTCCATGACCTACAGACCAATGAGCATCCACAATAATCACAGGTCTGGCTAAAGGTTTAGGGAAACTCAACATCAAGTCTCTGATCTGCTTATATAGTTCTCCCCCACATAGGAAAGTATCTGCCCTGAGTGCATCTAATACCTTGATCACATGCGGTGGCTCATCCTGGTATTAGTTCACCACATTCTTCTCATACATTATGTCAGCTATATCTGCCATGATAGCGACTGTTGGCAGCTGAGAAAGACAATCCGTATTTTGATATTTTGCTCCCAGATGGTATATAATCTCAAAATCATATGCCTGGAGCTTCAGTGCCCAACGTGTGAGTCGCCCTTCCAGTTTGAGCAGATTCTGCAGCCAACATAAGGAAGCGTGGTCCATCACTACTTGACATTATACCCCATGTAGATATACCTGAAACTGTTTGTAAGCGTAGATCACTGCTAAACACTCTCAATAAGTAATGATGTAGTTCTGTTTGTGACAGTTCAAGCTTTGACTACAAAATGTAACAGGATGCTCTATACCATCGTTGTCCTTCTGAGATAACACTGCCCCTATAGTGAAGAGAGAAGCATCCATTTGCACTATTAACTGTTTGTCAAAGTTGGGATATTGCAAAATGGGTGCGCTTGCTAATGCAGTGTGCAACAAATTGAAAGTGTTCTGACATCTTTCCATCCAATCAAAAGAAGTATTTTTCTTAACAACTCAAAAAGTGGGGCCCCAATACAACTGAAATTGGGTATGAACTGTTGGTAGTACCTGATCATCTCCAGAAACACTTGAATGTCCCTTTTACTACCTGGGTGAGTTATCTTGCTTATTGCTTCCACCTTAGCCAGCTGCAGTTTAAGCCCATTTGAATCCATGATGAACCCAAGGTATTCCAATTGTTCTTTAAAGAAATGTCACTTCCAAGGCTTAATTTTGATATTAGCAGCCATGAGGCACCAAAACACTTGTTCCAAATGGGCAAGGTGCTCAGTAAACATCCACGAGAACACATTGATATCATCAAATTAAACTAAAATGCAGGACAACTTTAAATCACCTAGAATCATATCCATGGCATGTTGAAACGTAGCTGGGGCATTGCATAACCCTTGTGGCATGTGAGTTGGCTGGAATAACCCTCTCAAAGTGATGATAGTGCATTTCTCTTGTTTCATTGATGGCAATTTGATCTGCTAGTACCCCAAGATCAGATCCATAGCAGAGAAATAATATGACCCTCCCAATTGGTCCAACGCGTCATCAATCCATGGAAGAGGGTAAGAATCCTTCTTCATTACATTATTGAGTTTACAATAGTCAATAACCACTCAATTTGTGCCATCTTTTTCTTTACAATGAGCACCGGTGATGCCATAACTTTTTAATGGCTCTAGCATCCCCTGCATGATAAATTTATCCACCTCATAGGAGACAACCTCCTCTGCTGCTTTGGAATGCCTAATAGATCGCGATCAAATGGGAGGGTGATCTCCTGTATCTATCATATGTACCACCCCTTGAGTGCACCCCAAATAATGATTGTCATGTGTGAAAATATCTCGATACTTTTAAAATAACGCCATAGCCTGTTCTTGCTGTTCCTACAATAATCCAGTAAGTGCTTCCCACAAAACCACAGTCAATATGCCGATAGGAGAGCTTATTGCTAGTCTGAGATCCTCCCAGGAGCTGAAATCATGAATACAGCGGACTTCCTCTATGGGAACAAAGTGTAAGTAGGCCACCACTTGGTGCCACTGGATCATTATTGTCTACTTCTGTATATTTCGCTAGAAGAACTTTCATTTCTCCAATCCCAGGTAGCAGTAGCCCTGGAGCCACATGTGGTTTGAGCAGAGAGTGCTGGTGAGGAGCCATGATTTCTCCATAAAGCCCTTTAGGGACATCAATTTCAAGCCAGTCCCTACTATTCACCGATATCCAAGGGTAGGCTCAAATCGCTTACTGACCAAAGCGGAATCCCTTTGTACTCATATATCTGGTTGGGGAGGACCCTGGTCCACTGCTTCAGTCATTGATAATGAACAGGAATCACTCCATCGATAATAGATTGATTTGACTAGAGTGGAATGGCTTTGTTGGGATTCCACAAGAGGTAAAATAAACAGAAATTTGTTGTCCTAAAATATTAAGAGTTTCCTCAGCCATGTTTATCACAACACCAAATTTTCTCATAAATGCTGCGCCGATTAAAATGTCATAGTTGTTATTTGGCAGAACCACCACTGGAGCAGAAGCGCGGACTGACCCAAATTTTAAGGGCAACAAGCTATATGCTCCTTCAGACACAGTGCTATGCATCCCTGCAGTTCCATATACTACTCGATGATCCACATCCAGTTTGAGCAGAAGCTTAGCCACCAACCAGGTAGAGACTATGTTCAAAGGGGCTCCCATGTTAATGATAGCTCAAATTTTTGTGTTTTGAACAAAAATGTCGCAATAAGTACATTTTGAGTAAGAGGAACCATCAGTGTTTATTGCATGTACATTCAAGGACTTAGTGTTACTTAAGAAGGAGGAAATGCCCTGGCTGACCAGAGGATACTCATTGACAATTTTTTCCACTGAAGTGGCTATGTTAACCCCTACTAAAGAGGCAGCAGCCGTCAAGGGATCTGCGTTACTTGTGCCAGTCTGTTCCAAGATCTGCCATGCATATGGCTTCTGTGCATCCTGGAAGAACTCTGTAAGTCCTAGGGAACGTCCCCTGGCTGTTTATTGGGCCTTCTTCCCATTTCCAAGTAAAAAGACACCGAAGAGGATGGTGGTACCATTTGTTACTCAGGGCAATCTCACTCATGTAGTAGACAAGCGATGGGTAACAGCTCTTCCACTTTGGATCCCACCCCCAGTACTCAAACTTACCTCGGCAGAACTGTTATTGGAAATTAGTGAAATCTGCACCAAAATTGTCAAATTTAAATCAGCTGGATCCAATTTGAGTGGCAATCTGGCTGATGCCCAAATCTCAATTGGCCAGAAAGGCATGAAGACTGAGTATCAGTTGGAATGCCAATGGTTCCAATTCAACCAATATGCCAATCAAACAAAGCACCCTCCTACCAAAGTTGTTGTGGATCATCCTTGACAATCAGGCTATAGCATCAGGTGCCACTGATGAGGGTTCAAAATCCCTGGTAGGTAATTTGGGCGTTGTGGCTGATGTGATGCCAATGACCAAATGAATGGTCCAGCAACTGAGCGCGGGCAGGTTGGGCATCCCAAACCTGTTCCCAACCAAATGGACCCACCCCTATGAGGGGTGGTTTTGGGGGATTCCCATCACTCGTCAGGCCAAATGCTGTCATGCCAACCATTGGAAATGTAGCTGAGCCCCAGTTCAGACATTTGAGGTTGAACTGACAGCGACTTGGCCCACCACCAAATTTTGTGATGTCAGTTCTCAAGGAACAAACTCACCCATTTCCAAACAATTCGCCAGTTAGGTCAAAATTGTGGGACCCAATCCCAGCTTGTCACTACCCCAATCAACCACTATTTAACCAGTTACATAGCACTGTAAAAATTGTTGGTCAATTTTCTTCCTTTTCCTTCGAATAAAATTTTGCCAAAAAACCCAAAACTTTATTATTTCCTGACTGCATCCCTGATGGCATTTCCCTGGTGGCCTGTCAGCCTGTATACCGGGTGGGCTCTACCAATACTCTTGGTCACTATAAGCCCCCTCCGTCATTGATTGGGTTCAGTGAGTCCAATATTTTTGGCTCTATGACCCTATTATCACTAACTTCTGGCAGCAATACACGGGGATCTTGTGGTCATATATCCACCAATTGCAAGAGAGAATCCATCTCCTTGCCACCCCAGTTGAAATGGTCCCATATTCTGAGGATCTCATCAAGACTATCTTAGTGATTCCACCCCCTGCAGCAAGACCCCCTGGGTCAGGAGTGGGTTCAGTGTGGTTCATCGTCGGGATCATTCTCACCTTTATGCCGCACCAACAATTCATCATT
>JAKSZP010000853.1:0-26318 GCA_022478985.1 Massospora cicadina | reverse complement strand
TTTGGTAATACTTCAATCGTATACACAGTCATTTCACTTGGACGATGGCCCACTGCCCTGATCCTACTGATCCCAAGTGAAAATTGACTTTAATATAAAATAAAGTGATAACGCAAAAAGGTTGTAAGATAAATGAGAAACTTAATCCAGAAGTTTAAGGATATATTTATTAGTGTAATTTCAAGGGTATATATAGGGTTCAATGTTAACCACATCTTACCCATGACGCCTTACTTTTCAGTGACCCTTGGCCACGTAAAAATTTTGTAATGACGTCTACAAATCTTCAACTCAAGGCATCATGCTCAGCCTCAGAGTCGGAGTAAACACCATCATCATCCTTGAGATGGCGTTTTGTCATATCTTCAAAATAGCTGAACCAATTCACTTTCATGTGCAATTGGCAGCACATACCAAGACAATTCGTTTCACTAATTAGTAATTAATTTGATCAAAAACTTGACCAACATTAAAAACTAATTTTGACATAGACCAACAAAGCCCATGTGCCCGAGTCATTAAATCAAAACTTAAAACTAAGTTCACCCTAACTAACAAAGCCCTCAAGCCCATGTCATCATAGTCAAATATAATCTAGTGAAATTGCTAGGCCACAAATTCAAATTCAGATATACATAGGATATCTTTAGTTTATAATAAGTGACAATTTAGATCCAGTCAACCATTCAACACTGCCTTACTATATTCGTGTGTAGAGGACACTGGTGGTGTGAATCCTTAGAGATATCTGAAGATACTCATGGATACATTGATAAAGTTGCAAACAGAAGCCTACTCCACCAGTTTGGCCAAGAAGATTTGCAACCAGGCAGCCGACCAGAAGTGCCAAAGCAGACTTCCATTGTTTGCTGTGGGGAACTATGTTTTATTCCATGACCAGCATGGATTTGGATGAAAAAATAAGCTCTACAACATTTGGGCTGGCCCATTTGAGATTATCAAGAAGACTGGCATGGATGCCTACACTATTAAGGAACCCGCTGGGGTTGGATTATCAACTGAGTCCACGCAAAGTTCCTTCAAGCATATAAGCAGTAAGAGCTTAT
The DNA here is from genome assembly GCA_022478985.1 of Massospora cicadina. Classification (NCBI taxonomy): domain Eukaryota; kingdom Fungi; phylum Entomophthoromycota; class Entomophthoromycetes; order Entomophthorales; family Entomophthoraceae; genus Massospora; species Massospora cicadina. Next base: position 25,251 of record JAKSZP010000853.1, on the reverse strand, counting down.
TGTCCAGTCAAAGGGGGGGGGTGATGTCAGGAAGTTGATATGACTGGATAATATGCTATCCATATTGGCAGATTAGAGGGGGATTGAGACAAGTTTCAAGATTTATGATAAAGGGATATAAGAATTATAATTGAGAAAAATGATGACATTTGGTGAATCAAGAGAATTTATGCTGATATTTGCTACAAATTAGAGTAATTCAAAAAGGGAAGAAGAATAGAAGATTACCAAGCTGAGGATGCATCTGGCTGGGGAACTGAGGTATAAAGAGTCTCATGGAACATTAAAGGGGGTAGTCTTTTTATGAGGGAAACAGGAGCGCAGAGAAGTCTGAGATTTATATTAAAATAAAGGTAGAAATAAGGGGCGATAGCTCCATATATATTTTATCGAGTTTTATTAAGAAGTCAGCAATCCTCATATCATCCAATTTGGTTGCTCAGTGGCTAATACCCTGTGAAAATCTAACTCGGCGGAATCAAGACCAGACGCCGAGAATTAACACCCTTTGTGGTGAAAGACAACCAAAGATGGAAAATCAGGACTGAGATGCTGGGATCAGCCAACCTGATTCAGGTAAGCACGCCAAGAACTGGGCTGAAATGTGCTCACTTCTCATGCTTCTGCTGGCGATAGTCTTCCCATCTCATCCAGGAAGGCTCTCTCTTCAACAAGGGCTGAGAGGGGACACAGCTAGAGCGTCCAGATGACAGTCACCTGCAATGGAGGCTGATAGGTGGTGAGGGATACCTGCTGGGCCAGGTTACCTTAATGCCATCAGATCTTAGGTGATTGGGAGGCATCACTGGGAAGTTGCACCAACCATCACTCTGGGTCCAAGGTTAAGCATCTGTAACCAGATCCCACTGGTGTTGGTTACTTGACAACTGGTACCCAAGCAACAACCAAGGTTAGACAAGCTGGGGAACAGATTGCAGGATGGCAATTTTGAAATTATATAACTGATGAAAAGCCAAGCTTCTGTTCATCATATGCCTTACGTTCAGTGCCATTTAAAAGCGCTGAAATAAAAATACTCATAGCTGGTTTATGGAGGTAAGCGTTGGAGATGGACGCTACTAATTCAGCTTAACTCAGATTTAGGGAAACTCAAACACAGTGAAGAAATAGCCAAGTGATGTTACAAACCCCAAAGTAAACTTTATTATTTTTTATATTATAATAAAAGTGGTGAGCAAGAAATGAAGCCTGGCATTCTCTGGCATCATTAATGCAACAAGGAAAAGACTGAGCATCTGGGGACGTCCAATGTCCAGAAATCTTAATTTTTTGTTCATGCAACAAAAACTTGTCATGATGCAGATCTCAGGTAAGACTTGAGGAATGTCCTAAGTGTCTTAGAAGAATCAAAACTCTGAACTAAGTTTCATAAAAGGCGTGGGCTTGATCTTTTGAGGTCACCTTTTGTGGAGTCCCCATAGTATTATTTAGTTTAAAAAGAGCTTGAGAAATACCCTAGAAAGGGCTGAACTAATGTCAAGCCTGACTTAATCAAAAACACTATGCGTTTTAACTTTGTATTTGAAAAAGTTCTTGGTTGTATGGGATGAACTGTTTAACCAATATCATTGAAGTTCCTACATCAACATAATTTAATTAAGTAGCAGTTGGTAGGGAGAGTATTTATTTAAAGTGTATTGGTATAGGAGGTATATAATGCACTTTATGAATTAGAAAACTGTTTTGTTCTCAAGGAAGACCATTCTTTGTAAAGTAGACTAAATGTACTGCTAAGTCAATAATCTAAAAAGTATTTTTTAGTATTAAACCAGATAAATATCACTTAGGAGCCTTGTAAACTTTTAGTAGATACATATATAATGTTAAAAAACACAACCATATAAACATTACTCTGTACTTTATAAATCTATAATTAAAAAGCAATTTTAAGTCTTTAACAGGGATAAAAAAGCTCATTAAATACATACATGTTTAACATGATTAGTTGAGTACTTCATCTCTTGTTTAAGACGTGTGCTAAAGGTTTATAAGTTGACTTTACTATAATTAGGATTTATATAAGATAAACAACTTATTCAGCTCATTAAAAGGCCATCAAATGATAGATGAATATGATTCTCAGAGTGTTATACTGACTTTAGCATATTGTGGGTTCAATTTCTATTGTAAGTGTACTTTGCACTTTTTTATATATCTTGGTAATAGATGAATTTGTAATACTTTTTAGAAACAATAGCTATAAAGTGTTACAACTAAGATTTTGTGAAAGTCAACTTGAGGCAGAGAGCAACTACAATATGCAAGAAACACTTGTGCAGATTACAAAAAAGTGACCACTATTATTTTTACTGTTCAAAAATATAAGAAGGTCATGGACCTAGATTAGATGTGATAATATAGGTTCTTGAAGAAATTTGATATCTTGTAAAACTTAAGCTTCCTCTGCTTTGTCTTCCTATAGGTTTAGCCCTGATGTATCTAGCGTCTATAGTGGTGACAAAATTTAATGACACTAATTTTACAAAGCCTGAATTTGTATATGGAAAATGAAGAATCTATTTTTTGAGATCTATTAACTTTCTTCTGTTATAATCAGGTTAGGTCCTTATAGTGTTATGCTTAAGGGCTATAAATGTAGGTGGTTTTTCTAAACCAAAGATTCCGTATAGTATGATAGTCATAAATTTTATTGACCTAAACAATAATAACCATGCATAAATAGGCCATATTATTAAATTACCATCTTCCCTTTATTAACAAGATTGACCAAAAAAAATCATAGAATACAGGATCATTCAGTTAAAAGTCATTAATTCCTAACTAGAGGACTTTTAGTGTCATAAGAAACATAGGATATCAGAAGAGAATTTCCATAAATTTGTTAATTGACAACTACCTGTGATTAAGGCTAATCTGAACTATGTTGAGCATATGATGATATGCAATTTTTTCATCAACCATTGCTAGTAAGACTGTACCTGAAGCCCACCTACATATTTTTTAAAATAATAACCATGTGTTTAATTATATAATATAAAAGCATGAGATTTTTATTTATGTTTATCTAGGTTCTTTGTTAAAAAATTCTAGCTGAACTCAATGATCAAGCGATGTAAAACCTTTCTATATACAAAATATTAATACTGCGGGGTTTTTGTATCAACTGGGTTTATAAAAGGCCAAAGCTTTATTTTATTTTTAAAGGAAACTTTATATTGACTAGTGATAGTTTTAAAAATTAGATGGGTAGAGAGGTTTAGTCCATATTATATTGGACTTAATGTGGCACAGCACTGTCATATTTATTTGTGAAAAATTCAAGATAATTGTACCTACTTTTTTTTAAAATATGTCACTTAAAAGTAAACAAAATTATTGTATATAACTGGAATACTATGAACCAAGAGATCTACTAGATAATGTCACTGTCAAATAAAGGGTAAAGCTATAGGAATGAAGATATTAATAAGAGTGGATGATTTTTTTACCTTTTGTTATTTAATCTATAGTATTAGTATAACAGCAATTTATCAAAGACATCATTATACTAAAACAATAACAGTCTAAACTAAAAATATTGAGGTTTATCAATAAAAGACTTCTTACTATTGCTAACAAGCCTTTTGCCCCTCTGCTGATTGGGTTTCCAAATTATCAAGGTTGTGGGTCTGTGTCTAATCTTAATACATTTTCCTTACTGTTAAGAATTTCTCTTACACAAACAGTATGAGGGACAATTTTTTATGAGAATATAACAATATAAAATAATTTAGGAAGTTTCAGAAATATAGCTCCCCCTGATATGAAAAGTTTAAGTCAAAGAGTGTTGACTCCTTGAGTAAAGGTGAGGATCTTGCTGATCAGCAAGTGCAGATACCACAACGTAGTTTCATCATTTATTTTTACAATAATTGACTTTTAATCTTTGGTCTTTACAATGAACTAACAAGAAAATGAGAACTATTAATTGTCATAACACCCAATAATTTTAATATATGTTTTTTCTAATAGTACAATTTCTGTAAACTTTCTTACCAAGAGTGCTTGAATCACACTTAAGTATGACAATCCCCTAAGTGAGGGATTTTGATCATCGTGCGTTTTACTCAATTATGTTGATAGAACTTCATTTTCTGACATTATAGAGCTCCTTTCATTAGATTTATAAATGAATTCATAGAGGTCAATTTTACTTTATTTTGAGTAAATATTTGTCAAAAGAGGTTTAGGAACTAGGTCACTTATAGACAGGCAAAAGTTGACACCCATTTTAATCATTTAGATGGGTCAAAAATAGTAATAGCATACATTGTAAGCTCCTGCTTGTAATCTGGCAAAGCAAACACTTTATTGAAAAAGCACCTTTCTAAAACAATTAAAATTAACATAATAGTATTGTAATCTATATTCCAAAAGAACTAAGTTTTAGTTTTAGAATCTCACGTTGATGTTTATGTATATAATCATTGATATTAATCTTACCCACAAGTCTTTGATATTGAATTTCTAGGCTATCTATATGGAGTTGGAAACCTTAGAAAAAATGATCTGGATTAAAAAATACAATCTAATACTTTATGAGAAAAATAGTTTAAGTAGGCATCCATTAATAATGTCACAATTTTTTTCCTACAGCATGAAGATATTTTTAACATAAAAAACTAAGATTTTACCACGTTACATCATCTATTAAAGTTTTCATGCACAAGGGAAGATTCTCAGAGGCCTTGGATATCTGGGATACTAAGGGCTCAACTGAACGTTGGCCAGAAGGTTCATGTACACTCTAGATAATATAGCACAAACTTTGTAAAGTTGCTGCACTACTTCCACTAGAGCCTTAATGTACGCAATTCTTCGTCAAAGGGTGTAAATAACTTAGAATTAGTATAAGTACTGGTTGCTACTTGTTGAAATAAATCTGAACTTTTTTATAAAATATATCTTCTAAGAAAATAAATACTTATTAGTAGTGACACTTTGGCATTAATAAAAGCTGCCTAAAAACAAAACTCTGTACTAACATCAATGGACACAACGTAAACATGTTTCCAAAAAGACATTTAAGAAAAACAGTAAATACTATAAACATAAATGAAGGTTATAAAGGGGAGGATACCACAGGGGTAGAATATGGACCCTCTTTCACTACCCCCCAAGTTTGATCCCAGTAGATGAACTTTGGGTAGGGGACTTTTGTTACTGTGTTGGCATTGCACACAAATGCCCGAAACTGAGATAGAAAATAGCAAGGTGGTCCATGGAGTTCCTGGCCTATAATATGCTGCGCATGGAGGTTTTCCACGGTTTATCCTCCTTTCCCATTAATTCATATTCCCTATATTGGTGCGGTATCATCCTCAGGTCAGCCCACCTCATGCAAATAAAATAGATGAAGGTTATAGGAAGGGTGTTTAGCCTGGAAGGGTAATTTCTGCTTTCACTCTATTGCAGGTTTTGTTAAACATAAGTTTGAAACCTGTGCTGGCTAAAAAATCTCAGTGCGGTATAATTGTCCCAAGGTTAACCCACCTCAATTACTTTTTTTAAAGAAGGTTATAGATCATCTTAGATTATAAAATTAGAAATTTTTAATTTATCCACAGCACTATAATATGGTGAGAAGTAGCTGGATGAGTAATCTAAAGATATAATCAATCCCTTTGTTCATCTTAAAAGATGTGTGTTGTGTATAAATCTAAAGATGCTTTATAAATAGACTTGGGAGGCCTTAATTTGCTAGGCCTGCGACTAGGAAGGTCACTTACTCATAAGATTTTTCTAGTGTTTTAATTATTGTATAGGAGTACTTATTAATATCCTTTGTATAAGTTGCTATACAAGTCTCATTTATAGTTTAAACTCAGAGTCTAGTAGCTTACAGTTATACTTCAAATGATGAGGCGTGATGATCCATTAATTTGCCTTTCCCCATTAAAAAGATGATTCTGATTAAATCTTTACAACAGTAGTCATAGCAACCTTAACTCATTATTAAAAAAGTTTTACTTTTAACAATCATAATTTTTTGGCTTTTTAGAGTACAAGCATCATATAAATATTTAGTGATTTTTATAGCAAAAATGTAGTTTCTAGCTTTTTTAAGTTTTGTCAAATGCATATAACATTTTGAGAGTAATATTTGTCCTATAGAAACAGTTTTTTTTCAAATAAGCCAACCAGGGGAATGAGAATAATAAAAGACTCAAAGGGCACAAAATAAAATAAAAACACAAATTAAGACCATCTAGTACTAAAAAAAACACAAATTAAAATAAATGTAATAAAACACTAGATAGAACAAAAAAATTACTTTCTAATAAGAGAGCAAAATAAAGGATCTTCCACCATGGCGGATGATGAAGGGAAATTGGGAAACACTACATCCCCAACTTCAAACTCAACCAAGTATTTCACATAGCTTAAAGTAAGGATATGGTAGCATCTGCTAGTTTGACTTTATGGGGTGGAAGAGAGGGATTTAAAAGTTGGGTCATCATAGCATCTTTATGATTTTAAATTTTTAAATTTATTGCAGGGAAGGCCGACCATGGGATGGACACTTCTGAATATGACTCAGAAGAGACAAAACTTAGTACCAGGGGAGGCACCCCAGAGAAGTGATGCTATCTCTTGTTGCCAGCGAGAACGCCACTTATGGGGAGGGGGAGGAAACGTGTGAAGGGGCCATAGCCACAATTGAGCACATGTGGAGGAAGGGGTCTGATTTGATGAACCAGACTGGGAACCAGGAAGAGACCAGCTGTCGGCGACGCGGTGGGAGATATCCAAACATCCACACTTGAAAGTGGTCCACCAAATGAGACTGGAATCTGTGGACCGCTTCTGGGAGGGTGGGGGTGGAGCCTGCGATGGCATCTAAGACAATCGTGTGGATGGTCCACATGGAGATTGCAACCACCAAAGCATGAAGGGAGGGCAGAAGGGGGGAGGCCATTGATAGAGCAAACATATCTCTTGACAGACTGAAGGGATGCGTTTGATCCTGGCCCAAAAGACGTTGAACTTCGCGCCATATCACTTTAGAGGTGGGGCACTTCTCCAGGCGGTGAAACAGCGTTCCATACTGGCCACACATGACACAGGATGAGTGTAAAGCGTTAGAGCGCTCAGCTGTATGATACACCCACCTCAGGCAGCGCCACACATGTGAGCAGACTTGAGGTTGCAACAGAGGATGGTGTACATATTTCCAGATATTTTTTTGGGTCTCAATGGAGTAAGGATGTCCATCATGTCCAGGTAGTCCACCCTGGATAGGACATGGGGTCAAATGAGGATCACGCCATCGTGGATGGGTAGCCCCTGTACCTCTTGTGTGAACTGAAGAGAGGGGCGGCCTCTCTGGGCTGTGTGTCCACTAATAAAAATTCTTCACTCAGCGCTTCGCATGGAGAGGAGGATTCATTTGTAGTGGGTTTTAGTCCCGTGAGGACCTGTGGCCGATGTATGTGAAGCGAGGTATTTCATCAGAGAGTAGGGTTCGATGAATTGTTGAGGCCCAAGGCGTGGGAGAAGTTGGAGCGGGCTGCGCGGGACCAGTGTTGGGAGGGGAGTGTAGGGGTGGTGACAACCGCAATCCAGGTACCCAGGATCTTGGCGGCATGGGCTTTGAAGTCAAGCAGGACCATGCCAACATGATGTTGAGGGCCAAACATGACCTCTAGCCGCACTGGTGGAAGGTGGCCCAACCAAAGCCATCCTTGCAGCAAGGCGTACAAGGATTTGTAGAAGCTTGGGGAGAAGGGGATGGCATGGGCTCCAATCCAGAATTTGGAGAGGAGCATGGAGTTGGCTAAAACAATCCTGCCAGTAAGGGAAGTAGGGTGGGCTCTAAGAGAGGCGATTTGCTTCGTCACGTTATCCAGAATACGGCACTCCATTACTGCTGATGCATATCCGCCTGCCTCCATCCACACGCCCAGATGGCGTACTGGTCCTATGGTAGGACGTGGCACGAAGGGGAGCACCAATGGGCGGTGTGTTTTGAGTTAGTAGGGTGAGGACGTGGGCGAGCAGATGGGCCAGGTTGGGAACTAATTGCTGGGGTCCAGCAGTTCTGAAACTGACCAAAGAGGATAATTTTGGTTTTGGAAGCATTCAGTGCCGCGTTGCTTACCCAGGAATACTCCTGGATGAGAGCTTCAAGCGCGCGTGCATCTTGATTATTAGACACCCCCACCACACAATCATCTGCGAATGCCATTATCTTAACTGGGGCTTGGCCTGGCACATGGACTCCAGTGAGTTGGGCATTCACATTTCGCAGTAGTGGGTCAAGGCTGAAGTTGTATAAGAGTGGGCTGAGGGGGTCCCCTTGTCGCAAGCCCCTTTGAGGGCGGACTACTTCCGTTAGGAAGCCAGGGCCACGCACTGCCATTGTTGCAGATTCTGTGAGCAGCATTACCCAGTTGATGAAGCGAGGGGGTAGGCGGAATTGATGGAGGCAGGCCCTGAGGTATTCCCAGTTTACTCTATCATAGGCCTTTTGTTGGTCCAAAAATACAAGTGCCCCAGAGGCTGTGGACTGACATACATTAGCCACAGAGTGCACGTTATCCCAAATCGACCTTCTGGGGATGAAACCGAATTGTTCTGGGGAGATGGTGGCAGATGCTACAGTCCCTAAACGGTTAGCCATGATTTTTGTTAAAATTTTGGTGTCTGTGTTTGTTAGAGAAATGGGGCACCAGTTGGCTAAGTCTAGCTTATCCCCTTTCTTGAAGAGTGTGACAGTGAAGGCCTCATGTCCTCCTGGTAGGAGGCGCGTTTCCATCAGGGTTTGGTTAAGTGAGGCGAGCAGCAATGGGAATATATATTTGAAATATTTTTTGTAGAACTCATATGGAATGCCATCTGGGCTTGGGCATTTTTGGTTTGGTGCACCATGAATGGCTGTCCATAATTTTTTCGGATTAATCAAATTCATTATTTCTAAGTATCAGAAAATGGAGCGGATGTGGGCTCAGTCGAGAAATTCCGCCACTTTGGCCAGCTGAATTGGGTCAGAGCAGTTCAACTCGGAGTAATACTGTTGTGTTTCGATTGCCACTTCAGCTGGTGTATCTGCAATGGAATTATCCGATCTTTGCACCTGTGTGCAGGCCACGCTCTGGCGTGGTGCAAATTTTTTTAAAGAAATGTGCGGTGCACTTGTCACCTTTTGTAATACATGTGGCCCTGTACTAAACACAAACCTGATGTTTGTGTTGTCTTTTGAGTGCGTTGAGGTGGGCAGCTGCCTCCTCCCACTTCTGTCCCCATGCAGAGCCGTATCCTGTAACTGGGATGTTGGACTCCAAGTGTGCCAATTCTGCCAGAGCGCGCGAGATAACCGCTGATGTGGCACATGAGCATCTGGAGGAGATATGGCGAGAGTGGCAGATGGTGTCATCTTTGAAAGTTGCCCATGTGAAAATGGGGTCCGCGAAAAACGGTGCAACAAACTTTTTTGCCATAGTTGCCTCTTCTACCCATGTGGAAAATCCTGGCGACCTGAGCTTGGGGGCGGATTTTGTGCCAATGTGGGGCCTTAGCAGCCGTGACAGGTAGGTGGTAGGTTAGCGAGACCAGTCAATGGTTGGAGAATTCCAATTTTGTTGTCTTGAAGTGGAAGATGTGGGGTTGGAATTTCGCCGGCATTAGAATAATGTCAATGCGGGTCATGGACCTTAATTGGCTGTTGTGGACGTGGGGCCATGTCGTGTTTTTGAGCAGCAGGGCATGCAGCGGCAGCGCATCCATTAACCCAAGGGTGGCCTTTAGAACGCGTAGTTCTAAGTGACCCTGGGGGGCGTGGGGTGAGGAAGGCCACCGGTCCATTGGTGTGTTTAGCCAACAGTTCATGTCGCCAACTATGAAGGAGTCTGGGGGTAGCGGGAGAGATTTGACTGATGAGAAAAATTCCCAATGCTTGCGTGCACCATTTGGGGCATAGCTGTTGATGATTGCATGTGCTACATCAGCCCACGAGAAGGTGACAACAATCACTCAGCCATTTAGGAATGTTTCTGAGGATAAAAATTTGAAAATTTTTTTCCTGAATTAGCACCCCACAGTGCATTGACCAAAAGGATAGGGATGGGAGGAGCATTGTTTTCCAAGCTTCCTCGGAACCTCATGGACAGTGGGACTCCTGGATGGCCAGGATATCCACAGGTAAATTGTGTTGTAAAAAACTCAGTTTCCTAGCCTGGGACGGGGAGGCCTTGAGTCCGGCGATATTCAACATCCCTATGGTGAAGGTTTCCCCCATTGCACCTTAGGTGTGAGGGGGTGGGCACCTGGGCCCACCATCCTCTTCTAGATCCCCGCAGACCTTCACAGCAGTGCAGGTGTTAGCAGTAATGCTATTAGAGTTTTTGTTGATTTTTGTGGAAAGAGTCGCGTTGGCTTTAGCCTTCACTTTTTGTTTTCCCGACGTTGGACGAATTTTTTGCGGTGCGGGTGAGTTTGGTGCACCGTTGAGCAGGTCAAAAAAAATTTTTCAGTTGGGATGGGTCCCAAGTCAGTTTCAACTGGAGCTTGGGTGCAACGATTGGGTGAGATCAAATATTCCATCATATCCTCAGATTGAGTAGCCTGCTTGGCATGGGCTTCCCAATCTGATTGGTTGATGGATTCCTGAGTTGCTTCCGCCGCGAAGGTCTCCATGTCCTCCTGGTGTTGTGAGTGTGGGATAGCAGTGGTGGCTTTGGCCGCTTCTTTGGCCGTGGCTCTATGGGCCTGCTTGGCCTTCTTCCGCTCTTGTGGGGAGATAGGCTTTACCTGTAGGTAGCAGCCTTATGCTCCCCACGGGAAGGCCTCCTTGGTGCTTGCAGTTGATTTGTGGTGTGCCTCTCTGCTGGCCATGGCCGCTGAGTGGTGCTCTTGAATGTGACGCCCTCCTTGATGGGGCATGCATGTGCTTTATGGCCGAATGCATCACAGTGGGTGCAAATGGGGGGCGCGCTGTCCACAGTCACCCAGAATGGGTGAGTGGTATGCCCTGCGATATCAATAAAAGTGGAGTGCGGGATCTGGTTAGGTCTTTTGTAATCTCCTCAGTTGGGGTCAGTACATCGATGGCTTTGCCAGTGCACAGGTGTGGTATCAGCGTGAAGCTTTGCATTTTGAAAGATTGTATTTCGCTGTATTTGGCGAGACCATCTTTCTGGTGTTGTTCCAAATTTTCACATTTTACCGTAGTAGGCAAAAAGTTGAATGTGAGGAAAATTTGGTTTGATTTTGTCCATCTGGTGCATTTAGTTTCAACAACCCATTGCCCTTCAGGGAGGTCGACCACTATGCGCACCGCTGCAGCCTCATCTGCTGCCATTTTGCTTTTGAAATCTAAGTACAGCCAACCGCGTGATATGGAGTGAGGTGCAACGTACACCGCAGTCGGGAAAATTGTGTGTACATCTTCACAAAATTTTTCCCATAAGGCCGTTTTTTGGATGTCCAGAAACACGCGGAATCCAAATTCCACTGATGAAAGTGGCTGGGAGTGTGGCGTGTTGATATACTGGTTGCATCGTGCTTGCCATGCGAGTATCTCCAGGGAAATAGTGACCGCCAGTTTCTTAGTATTTTTGTCAATTCCGCCAGATTCTCCGGGGCGTTTTTGAATGTTGGAGGCCGCGGGCCTTCCACCTGCTCCTCTTACCTTGCTTGCCCAACTGCTCCCTAACATGGGCGCAGACTAATCTCCTCTGTGAGATTATCAAACTAGATTCAGTCTTGAATTGAATAGGTTGCAATAGTGATTGCAACGAGAAAGAAAAGTTTTTAGCATCTTTATAATAATTAGTAATATCATATTCATCTTGGACGCGGACATCTAAGTGCAAGGAAAGGCATCAGTTACATTATTGGTGATTTTGGTGCATGGGACAAATTTATTGTCAAAACAACAGTAAAAATTTATTCATGTGCTTTCTAGTTCATGGAAATAAATTTATGATTTTCAGTGATAGAGAAATATTTTATGATTTGCAGTGAGAGAAAAGCTGTAAGGGTATTCAGGGGGCAGTCCATCTGTCAGAATTGAGACTGACTTAGCAACATTGATGCGGGGGTGACATTCTGAAGATAATGTGGGCTAAGATTTTTTACTGAGGAATTGTTCAAAATTTGTATGGGTCAAAAGAAGAATAAGTGGGGTCACCCAATTTAGTTAGCTTGTCTAATAAGGCTTAAGGTTTTTGGTTAACCTGAATTAGCAAGTCAGCATATTTGTGGGTGTTAAGCAAATGGGGTAGCACTTTGCGTTAATGGTGGTCCAAGCCTTATCCAGATTGCTGTATGTATCAGATGTTGATTTTGTAGCAGAAGTTTGTGTGGAATCTCTATTACCATGCTGTACATTAGGCGAGCTGTATGGGAAAGCATTGGCAGCAAAACACCCCAATCAAATGGCGCAGGAACATTGTCAGAAATGGGCCATTAGTGGCAGGTTTAATAGTTTAGTGACAAAACTTTTTGAGTTGTCTAACTTAAGACTGAGGGTCAAATCTGTTAGCAATTGTCAACATGAGTCAAAATAAATGATTCAGTGCCACAGCAATGTGAGCATGAAGATGAATTTGTTATTCAATGTTGGGGTGGTTTGGGGTGATGGTGGAAGTGGCGTGAGGGGTAGTGAGGCGTATGAACTGGAGGAAACAGTAAAATGGAGGATGATTTGAGCGTTGTAGGCTGAAAGACCCAACATCAACTCTTCAAAAATTTTGGAATTGGAGATGCAATGAGAGATTTGAAAATTACAAAAAAACTTTGGTGTCAGTGGGGAGGGGACCATGAATAGTGGGTATGTCAAGTATAATTTGTAAATTATGGGAGTTGCAGAAGCAGTAGAGTCCTCCTAAGTTTGGGACCCTATATAAAAAAGCATTTATAAGGAAGAAAGTTGATAAAGCCAGCTGGCATGAAGGCATCAGTAAAGATCTTAACAATTACTTTGTTAGTGATTGGGAGCAATTATCCATAGTTTCCTTGAATGTATAAGCAATATTTGGATTGAGGAAGGGCACAGGGGTGGGGAAAGTCAGGTGGATGCTAACAATGTATAGTGCTAAGTCTTTTGGAAGGACAAAGTACCAGAATAATTTGTCAGACTATTGAATCAGTAAAATGTGTTTCTTGCATGGCGGAAAATGCTAGTGGTGGAGCATCACTGCCCCATATTGGCACATCAGGTGGCTGTGCTGAGGACATTGAATAGAAAAAAGTGGCGTGGCAAGTTATTGAAATTTGCAGTTGCTTTTGATTAAAAATGTACTTAGAATTGAGTTTGAGTGGAAAGAAAAGTGAAGTTGCCTACTAAAATAGTTGCCAAAATACTGCACCTAAATGGAATTAAAGTAATGCAACTACTTTTGATTATGAATACAATTGGAGTCAAATTTTATTTTATTACTAAAATTGAATAGCATTTATGGATTCTTTTTTTACTAAAAGCTAGAATACATGGGCCACAAACATCTTTTGTCTAGATTCACCAGAGGCCAAGTCTTATACTGCATTTTTAGGATTTCCACGCCTCTCAGGTAAAAAAATAAAAGGAAATACATTTCAATTTGTAAAAAAGTGTAAATCCTCTTGTGAAACTATCCATTAACATAGTAATATGTTCTAAAATACTTTATGTCTCCACATCTAAACTTAGTTTGTTAAGATATCTCTGATGCTTCAAAAGGTTATAAAGCTTGTTTTTTATAAACGAAACTCATTATTAAGGCTGTGTAAGGAGATTATTTCTAACTCTCCAAGAATAGGCTAAAATAGAATAATAGTAAGCACCTATTATGGTGCCAACTCCTTCATAGTATAAAAATAAATCCAAAAGCTCCCTGAGGAGGTAATCCACAAGGGAAGCAAAAGATAATATGGTATAAGGAAATAAATAAGAACCAGCCTTTATTCAAAGAGAGATGATAAACAGAGATATTGGTTGGACAAATGCTACTTTAAGGGGAATTTGAAAAGACAGGCCTGAATCAATTTGTTAGCCTGGAATTAATAATAATAAAACAACTACCATTGATAATAATTCTGTAACCCAAGTATGCGCAAACTTAAGGTTTTATATATAAGCTAAAAAACACTATTTTTAGTAGTATTAAATTAATAAATGAAAGGGGGTGGAAGGCGAGTCGGTAAGGGCATATGGCTACCAACCTGAAGGTTGCAGGTTTAATTCCTGCCCTTTGCACATCAATTGGGGTGCCAGCCAAAGGAAGCTATTGGCGGTTAGTAGGTCTAATAACACGAAAACCTTACCCATGATGTAATCAGAAAAATTCGAGTCCTGACTGAAGGTGGAAAAACTTTCTTTGACAGAGTTGACCCTGTTCAGGTTTCATGTCATTTCTTTCTTTTTTCGGTAATGCCTGTCCCCTGGTCAGCTTGCCTTGGTTAATTAAATTAATAAATGAATTCAATCCAAGTCTCAAAAACATATCAAACCGTCAACATTTAAACTATTATTGGAAATATTCAGCCCCATTGATGTATCATCTTAGGCCTTATTACGCAATTTTTTGGAGGTTTTTACCTTTGCCTGCTTAGCCTTGATCCAGCGTTTATCCACTGTATACCTAAGGTCAGGGAGAGTGGCCAACTTAACCCCTTTGGGCTTGCTCAATTTTCCTTGTTCTTTTGATTCACTCCAGAAATCATGTCATGGGATGTGAAATTATACTCCAATCTCCGTGGCACCACCCCACCCCCAAGGGCGTCAGCCAATGATAAGTTATTATGTGCATATGGTAAATTCATTGCTAAAATTATGGAGTTGGGATTTGACCCAAAAGCATCTTGAAAGCGGTATAAAACTATTGATCAAATCTTAAGCATAGGAACAACCTTGGGTAGGAAACCAGCTATTTTCTTATGCATCAAAACCTTTCAACGATATATGTACTCAAGCCTTTTTCTAAGACTGGCGAGAAGCCACTGTTTTCTCCATTTTCCACCCAGGTGACTCATCTACAAAATACTTTGGGATCTCAGGGGGAAACCCTTCGTAAAGGATCAATTCACACTCATGAAACGTGGCAAAGCTTTGGAACTTTGGCTGAAGATCTAGCTGGTAGGAGGCATGACTCACCTTTCTACCAATGTGGTAAGGTCCTATAACCTTTGTACCAGTTTTTATGGCTGCTTATTAAAGATATAAATTGTATCAAGAATAACCATATTTCTCTTCTTATATTTAAGACCCACCCTCCTCTTGCCATCAGCATCCTTGTAAACCTCATAGCAGCAACCTAAGTTTGTGTTTACCCCTGCTGTACTTTCCTGATGAACTTGGAAAAGTTCATCACTGTTCTAACTTAGAATTACACCTGGGTTTCATGTTGAATGAAGGATTATAGCCAAAATTTGCAAAGTAAGAACACCCTATAGAGGAATGCTGAATGTTGTTGTAACTGAATTATGCTAAAGGATTTGTGAGGCATAATCTGAATGATTAGAAGCCATTTAGCACCGAAATATTTGTTTTACATCAATTCAATCTATCTGTATGACCATCTGATTGTCAGTGGAAGTCAGTAGAGCGGCATGAACGAATTTGATGAGTCTTACATAACTATTTCAAAATTACTGATGTGAACTGAGGTCCACAATCAATGATAATCTACTAGAGACGCCATGTGCGGAGAAAACGTGGGAGACAAACAGCTTAGTTATTTGGGCCACCATCACTGTGGATTGACATGTGATATAATATCAGGAGAACTGATGACACGGTTCAACACCATGATGGCATTGTACCCCTCAGATAGTGGTAACTCCACAATAAAAATGATTAAGTTGGAAGACCAAGGCCCCTCTGCTTTCTGGATGGGCACCAACAAGCCAGCAAAGAGCTGACAATTTGGTTTCATCCTGTTGCAATTAAAAACTCATAGATATTGTGCAACCTGGGCTGAAATTCCCTTCTGATTATACATGTGGTAGATAGGATCCAGAGTTTTCTCCTTCCCAGGATGGCCTATGGTTATGCCATCATGGTGTTCCTTGAATATTTCTAGGCGAAGAAGTCTGTTGGATGTCCACAAGCGTCCCTGGAACTATACTATATTGACCTTTATATGGTACCACTTTATTAAGTCTCCTTGTTCAAGTTGCACTTTAAATTATTCTTTACTCTAAGGACATAGATGTGACAACACCATTCTGGACCAACCATAATCCTCAAGGTTCTCCAAGGGACCAAGACCTGAAGCATTTGCAATTACAGATGGCTTATACAACTTAATTGTACCTGATGGAACCATCAAATGAGTGTAATGTAGCTTCACCTCCTTGGGGCCAGATGCCAATGCAGGATTGTGACTTTAAACATCATCTAGATCATTATACTTGATTTTGTGAACTTATATGAGTACACAACTATGCCAGGGTCTCATGCCAATGAAATTGTTGTGGGGTTAAGACATAAGGGGCGCGGTAGTGCAATAATGCTAGATGCTCAATAAGAACCCATAATGTATGGGAAGAACTATGTATATAATGGCGTCAGTAAGTTAGTGCTTCTACCACTAACAAAAGTTCCTTGTCTTAAACAGCACGATTAACTCAGGCAAGGACATTTTTTGGGAATTTATCCTACAGGATGATCAAATTTTCTTTGACTACTTAGAGCGGAGCAGCAGCAATAGCAAAATGAGCTGCGTCTCTAGCCACTATAAACTCCATATCAGGATCCACATGATGAAGCACTGACGTGGAGAGCAAAGCGCACTCTATAGCTTGAAAGGAATCTTTCAATGAAGATTACTACTGAAGGAATTTAGCTCCACTGGCCTTATACAAAGGTGCTGCAACCTTTGAAAGTTTAGTTGTGACCTTCATTGGGAATGTGCACGTTCCCCAAAATTCTCCTCAATTATTTTAACCAAGGTTGGTGTAGGCCATTCAAAATTGCCTTTACATTGTGCGGAGTGATCATGTGGCCTTTGCCAAAGACGATATTGCTTAAGAAGGGGACCTGAAACCTAAGGATTAACATTTACTTATTTAAGTTTTCTGCTCTTAAATGCTCAACCACTTGCCACAGGTATACCTCATGGGATGAGTGATCAGAAGAGAATACCAAACTGTTAACAATATAGTTCACAGAACATGCACCCAAAAACCCAACAAAAATCAACAAAGGATACTGAAAAATTGAAGGTGCATCAGTAAGGCCAAAAACATGACCTTTAATAGAATGTATTTTCCTGGCACGGAATGCAGTAAGCCATTTCTGACCCTTTTTGATGTGTATCTGGTTAAAGGCATTTAGGAACCCAGCTTGGGAAAGACTTTAGTTTTCACCACTTAGCGGGCAATATGTTCCTCCACAGGAATCTGATTCAAATTGGATATGGTGGCATTAGTCAAGTTACCATAATTTACTAAGGGTAAAGAGTAACGTCTGCTTTTTACACAAAGAGTAGCAGTGAGAATACCGGGGAGATACTCTAAAATGGCTCCTTTTGCAAGTTATTTCTGTAACCTAAACATCTAATTCTGCCTCTTCCCATAGCGTTCTAAATTAAATTGGGGAGTAAATGCGTATCAGATCAACTTTGAGATTAAAATCGCAATCAAATCATAAATGATCAGGCAAGTTATCACTGAGCCGCATGAAATGAAAACTAAACCCATACAAAAGGGGTAGAGGTATTATTAAGATTGGGCTTCACCAGAGGCGCAAGAAAGGGTTTATGTACATTGAGCCACTGTGGCAAGTTGCTTAGAGTGCTGCAGTATAACATGGAAAAGATTAATTCTTTACTACTCTTCAAAACAAAGTCAAGATGTTGGCCTTCAAATTGGTTTAGATATTAAATTTTCGCCCCAAGCCTACTATAAAGATAATTGTCTAAAGCAAGTTTCCAACCTCCAAGAAGTGGTCAGCCAAGTGGGACTTACCAACTTGTTAATTAGATAGACCCTGAACCTTCAAATTGGGAGTATCCTGAAAAGCTCTTTTTTTAACCAAACCACCCAATGTGTAGTGTAACTCAAGATATTCAGTTATATTTATATTAGAAAAGTTCTCTGAAGCCCACTATCCACTAAAATATTGTCTTAAACTTCCATGAAGGAATATAGAATAGAAGGAAGAAATTAAATACCCTGAATAGTCATTTTAATGCAGATAATGACACCAAACCCAAGGTGAAATTCCACCTGGAAGCATGCCACTAGGATAAGATTTTATTAAAAAGGAGTAGGATATTCTACCATTCTTACCACAGAGGGTGCATACCCACAACATCTTAGTAAAGGCACAGCTATTGCCATAATCAATTTATAAATAATAACCACCTCCAAAGTGAGCAAATCATGTTGGGGGTCAGCCAAAAATTCTCAGAGGTGATCCCATATATACAGAAAAATGGTCCAAAGAACCCCCAACAGAGCTTATAAAAAGCTCACTTGTATAGATATTTTAGTTAAAAATAGTGTTTTTGGGTTTGTAAAGGCACCATACCCATTTCACTAGCAGCCTATACGAAGCTAACAATTACTATAACGCCCAGAAAATCTTTCTATTGAGGGTTTACATTGTTCCCTAAAAAAGAGTTCTAATAATGGGAGTTTATTCAATAAACTTTTAAAATGATAATGCTAGACCTGGCAATCCTTGAGTTTTCTAAAAGCAAAGATGTGCCACCGGAAGATGCTGCCATTTTTAAGAAAATTAGATCTGATTCTGGAATCTATAGGGTGGTCACTTGTGAAACAACCATAGCGAAATTTCTGAAACTATTAATTAAAACCTTTGGGGCTAGACCCCTTCCAACCCTCAAGTTTACCCAGAAAAGTTTTTCACTGGAATATGCTACCATTTTTTAAAGAGAAAGCTTCTTGAGGTCAGTATTTATAGGTCCAGTCATGGGTGAAACAACCCTATCTAATATTGCTGAAACATATAATTAAAAATAGGGGTAGTCCCCTGCCAACCCTCTAGTTTCACTAAAAGAATAGGCTTGGCTCTGAAAGATGCTGACATTTTCAAAAGAGAAATAGACCTCCCTGAAGATAGTATTTATAGGGGTAGTCACGGGTGAAACAACCCTGGAAAAACTACCAAAACATTGAATTAAAAATTTGGGACTAGATCTCTTGCAACCCTAAGTTACCCAAAACTCAAAGGCCAAATCTCAAGAAACTACTCCATTTTTAGATGAGAATGCGTGTCTCCAGGGCGTTATTTATAGGTTTGGCTGCTGGTGAAACCTTTGTGGAAAGATTACTTGAAACATTAGATTTATAATTCAGGTGTGAAACATTACAAGCCTTCAAGTGCTGTCAGTCAGGAAGGAATGTAAGTAAAAGAAGGTTCCAACTGCAAAGGGGAATTCGTGTTCTAAGGGCGGTATTTATAGGGGTCCCCAATGGTGAAAAATTCATTAGTTAAATCATCAAACTCCCCTTCAGTTGGAGCAGATAATTCCTAAAGAAGGGAACCAATCATAGGACTGGGGAGTCTGGTAACCCACCATACTCAAATGTCCATTGACAGGATCATTATACTTCTTTTAATAATGACGTTTTGAAGATGCCAAGACAAGGTAGGTCCTGGACAAATCAATATATTTATATAAATCCCCCCAAAAGCATCCATACCAACTGGGAGCAAGAATTCATGTAAGCTTAAAAGCAAGGACACATGTTTTTTGCTTCAAAAGGTGTTCCAAACCTTTGATTGCTGAGTTGTTGGCTCTGGGTGAAGCCAACGCAGCCCCTAAACGCCAGAGAGTCTGATAAAGGGATGGTTATAATAAGGTTAATTGAAGCTTTTGAAGAAATATAAAACCTTATTGATAGGACTTAACATTTTTTTAAAACCATAAACTACTTGCAGGAAGGGCTGGAGCCCTTATGCGGGAAGTTAAAAAATAAATGCCAATCTGAGTCTATACTAAAACGTAAATAACGCTAGGGTGAGAATAATGACCATGGCAAACAGCTAAGTCACATGATAACTGCTATGGAAAGTTTAAAACTTAAATTTACCCACTAGCATAGTAAAGGGTAGTAATATTGCAAGGAGGGTGTCCTTAACTATACAAGTATAGGATAATAAATTAGTAAAAACCTAATGTGGTGCTGACCCCTTCAATAGTATCCAAATAAACCACTGAAAATCTCCATGAGGAGGTAACCTGTAAGGGCAGTAAAAGTTAACATGAGATATGAAAAATATATAAAAAAATCATTCATTCAATGGAAGAAAGATGACCAGCATAGAGATTGGTTGGACAAATGCTACTTTAAGGCAAATTGGGGAGATATGCCTTATCAATTTGTTGGGTCCAGAAATCGATTCTGACCAATAAAACAAACTACCACTGATGGTACTTCTATAGCTCAAGTATATGTAGATTTGAGGATTTGATATAAGCTAAAATTACCATCTTTAGTAGTATTAAATTCATAAATGAGTTTAATCCAGGTTTAAAAACTATAAATAACAAACTGCCATTATTTAAACTATAATGTGAAATTTTCAGCCCCATTGATGTATCATATTAGATATCATAATGAAATTTTGTGGGTTTTACCTTAGCCTGCTTGACCTGGACCCAGCGTTTATCTACAGTGTACCTAAGGGTCAGGGATGGCGTCCAACTTGACCCCTATGGCCTTTCCAATTCCTCCTTGTATTTTTTGATCACTACAGAAATCAAGTCATGGGTATGACTGATGAGAACTAATTTTGGATATTACATAAAAGTGGAATTAATTTTCTCATATATAACACATTGTTATTCAGAAAAACACTTTATATAGCTATGAGATAAATATACAAACATGAAAGTCTAAACTTACATATTAGTTTATATTTTTAAATTTTTGTATATATTAAGAATTACTTTAAAAATAATATGGTACCTAGAAATAACTAATATATTTCTTTTCTGTATAAAGTAATTAATGCTAAGCATACTTACATCACTAAAAATAAAATAGCGTATATGATGATTGGTTACAATACTTGATATATACAGAGATACCATTAAAACTTAAAAGGATAGTTTTTCACTAAAACAAAAAGTGAATCAATTTTAATGTTCCTTAAATCCTTGAACTAGCTAAACAGAATTATTTATAAGATACTACAATTGTGTCTAATGAATTTAACTATAAGTTTTTGGTAATGTCCGTCCCCTGGTCAGCTTAACTCATATAGATAAATAAATTTAAATATAATAATATAATGTAAGCTTAAATTGGTTGATTGGATAATCAAAAATTTTAAAATAACACAAATGCTCTATATTAACTAGGTAGATGTAACCCTAATTATATATACTCACCTCAAAACTTTTGTAAATATCAAACTGTTGATTTTATAATATGATTTTAAACTTTAACTGTTTCATGTTAAATCAAAAATCTAAACTGATCACTGATAGAAAATACTATACTTGATAATTTAAAATGGTTTAGTTCTTTTAGTCATCTTATGAGCTCATTAAATTACACAATGATTATTTATAAATATTTTTACTAATGAGTTTAGCCTATATGCATTTCAGGGTATAGATATATCAAATTTTATTTTTGACGTAGATATTTAATAAATCAATCACATATAACCTAGATAATTTATTTATACTGTAAACTGATGTAAACTATAGCATGTAGATTATAATAACAACATAGTTTTTAGAATCATATAATCTTTAAAAATATGCTTTATAGTTACATGTTGGCAAGGTGCTAAACATCTTATTATAGTACTACTAGAATATAAACAGATAATAAAGATTAAATAACAAACATTTTTGTAGAAATGAACATATTTTCAAATATATATAAGGCAAGGAAGAATATATTTTTTATAATATTATAAAAGCAAGAACATTTTTAAATTAATAGAACTAGCTTAAAATATAACCAAACAATGTATTTAGTACTACAAAACTAAATCTAATAGAAAGTGTCATTAATATTGATAAAAAACTATATGAGGTTAAGCTACATTTTTAGAACCAAAAATAAAGTTAAGGAGATAGAATAAGCCAATAGAATTACATTATATTATATTTTTTTCTTACTATTGCTTTAAAATGGTTAAGCTGATAATAAACTAGTCAATACACATAATGATATATACATAAATTTAGCTTTTGACATTACTTCTTTTGTTATCAAAAATATTTATATTATAACCTTCTATACAAAAATCAAATGAAAAGAAGTGCAACAAGTATTTTATATTTTTTGTGGTGCACAAGTTTATGTAATAACCCTAAAACTCTTATCAAAGCGAGTTATATACTAGGAACATTGATAAATTATTATTATTGGTGTTCATTGATTTAAAACTTTAAATCTAGATAAATCATTATAGTTTATTTTTGCTAAAATCTGTGTTTGTTATCAACGCTAATTTTTATCTCTAACTTGATTTTTCAGCTGCGTTTTACTATAATTAATATTATCTATAACTATAAAGGATTTTAGTATAAACTAAAACACTAAACATAACCAACTGTAATGAACAGAACTTATGTAATGCCATTCTATGATAGAGGCAATTACAAGTTTTTATTACTATTTAAACATCATATTAAAATTATTGAATTAGAGATATGATCACATGAGATCCAGGTGATCAATTCTCTTAGATATAAAGACCAAAAAGGCCAATTCACAAAAAATACCGCATTTCAGGCGGTCTATGGCAGATTGTTATCATAACTTGAAATTAACACAGGCTAGATTGATTTAAAAGTGGATGAGAATAATCCCCTAAAGTACCAGAACTTTATAGGAACATATAGAATATATATGAGTTGATTGATCAGTTGTAGATTTGCTAATTGGAGGAACATGGGCTTAGAAAGATATAAATACAACAGTTTACCAAGATACTTTTTATTAAACCAAGTCTCTGCATAGGATTTTTTTACAGTTTCTTGATATACTAAACTACAACAAAAGTAACAAAATTGGCAAAATCAAACCTTTATTTTAGATCTGTTAAGACAGTTTTCATGGAAAATAAAAAAAATTAACAAAACCCAAATTAATGGGTATTTCAAGATCCAGATGATCACTAGAAAATCACTTGAACAAGTTTATCTGTTTTTGAAGAAATTGCAATTTGACAAACACAGAAAAAATCAACAAATTATACACATTGACTTTTAAGGTAAATTTGGACTTCAGGATATATTTTACTTCGTTAAATGTTAAAAGTATATTGTTTAACAGACAAAGCCACAATTGAATTTATATCAATAGCCACAGGTACAACCTTCATTGATTCACAGAGATTCTCTGTTGGATTGTTTATTCTTAAACTTCCTAGATTTATCATGCTGTTCAACGATAGGTATTATGTAACTATCTGTTACATTAACTTCCACTTTTGGATAGGATTTACACCACTGAAAAAGGTAATCAACCATTAAAAATTTTTATGGAGATCAGGAAACTTCATTACTGAAAGATAACCTTGAGTAGCAGGACCTATTTCATTATGAAACTTTTCTTAAAAACTTGCAAACTAGCCCAGAGGCATTAACACAATTCCTTGATAGTATCCAGCTGTTTACCATATCGTTATAACTTCTATTTATATCAAATACTTTATGAGTTTCTGGGACAGGCAGAAAATAATGATTGCATCAGTCTCATACTCTAATTCTCCATTAAGCATCCCATTTTATGAACTATGAAATGGGTCTACCGTGTTTGGTCAGGAGGTAATCATGAAGGGTACTAAACACTTTGACAGAAGGAGGAAGGAAAACATGAAAACAGCATGGCACTTTTTGAATTATTTTATAGGAGTCTGCGTGTTTGTCCCAAGTTTATGAAAATTAAGAATGAGTTGTAAGCTCTTGGCTTTTATTATAATTAAATCAATTGGCTGATACTCAGGCGCTCATGACATTTTTAATCCATATAAAATTTTTAAAGTATCACATCATCAGCCAAATGTTCCTTTTTTCTGGTGAAAATTATCAACTAAAGTTCTCATTTATTTGCAGCTATTAAGGATGTCTCAGGTCACAGACTTAGAATAAATCTAGGATTTTAACTATAGTTGGCAAAAAGAGGAGGTACCAATCAATCGTAGCTAGGTAACTATAAAAGAATAGAGAAAGTGAAGATGGTAAGTCCATTTATCTTTTTCTGCACTAGTTAACTACTCAGGAACTTCTCTAATATAAGTTTGCCCTTTCTGTCTGTCCAATCATAGAAAGAAGGGTTTAGAGCAACATAAGTGGATGAAAGGTAAGAACATAATTAAATCCTAAGTTGAGCAGTGAATTAGAGACTTTAGTCATTTAATCTATTTAGTAATGTTGTATAAGTGTAATGAGCAATTCCTGGTAAATCATCATGAAATCAGGATGGGTTTGTCAAAGCCAATGGAAGCAAGAACATAAGGTTAAGACAATAAATATTTATCAGCTAAAAAATGCCCATTCAAAACATGCAAAAAAAACTTACTAGAAAACTAATATGGGATTCTAAAATCTATTAAGGAAGCTTATATACCAGAAGTTAAAAAAGTGATGCTTAGTAGGGAAAACATTCCAAAGAATCAGAGGAAAATAGCTGTGCCATCATAATGAATAATTTTGCACTTTTATGAGCTATTTGCCATAACCAAAAAGTATTACATTACACACTGATGGGAGTTCCACTGAACTACAAAAGTATTTGTATAAAGTCAAGTGACATATACTTTGAATGCCGCAAATTGATTTTGGTCAGCTCATGAAATCACCCCTTGTAAGATGGAGGCAATGGCAGGTAGTAGTGAAGGCGATGGGTGAGGGTATGGCAAGCGCTGCACTAACAGGCGCATTGGACCAAAAATAGAGCACTTGCTTTTATGTAGCCTAGGGTACTCATCAGCAGCGGACACTTAAGGAAAGTGATATATTGGTGAAAAACATGTGAGCGATGGATGAGATAGGAGGCACGACAGAAGGGCCGCCTTGCAGGGCGCTGGAGGAGGGATGGCATTATAAGTGCATATGGCTCATATGGGGCAGTACAGGAGGTTTGAGTGCATATGAACCCTTAGAGGTGCGCTAGATCTTTGACAGGTATATTGGCAGGGGTATTGATACATATAATTTAAGTTGAGTATAATGGTCAAAGCCCTACATCAATATAAATGAAATAATGTGTTTTGCGAGAACAATTGAAGTTAAAACTTGAGGTTAAGATGATAAATGTATATAATGTAAATTTGCCGTTGTAAAGTGATCAAAAACTCAATTTGGATTA